>WURS02334238.1:0-17968 GCA_011762765.2 Rhinocypha anisoptera
GGGGAGAGGGGGGTGGGGTAGGAGGGTCAATAAGAGGCATACGTGCTCTCCGCTTACGTGATCTGCGAGTGGTATGCAGGAGCACAAGCGATCACCGGGAACTAGCTCAGAGGGTTTCGTCGATCCTCGAGGGGGTGTGCGAATGTGCCATGCTTTTGATTCTAGATTCCAAGCGCCACCCTCCCCTCCACACCACGCCCTACTACTCCCCCCTCTCCCTTCTCTCTCCCCCCCCACCTCTCTCCTCCCCCCTCCAACCATTTCAGTTGACGTCTCGACATTCTCCCCATACCCCACCCCCGGTTCATTTAATTTTTTTTTCAGTTTCATTTTCGCGAACCCCTCGTACCTTTTCTGCTCAGCTTGCGTGAAGCGCCGCCCCCTCCCACTCCTGACGCCTTTAAGCACAAAAATGACTGAGAGGAGTTACGGTGTCCGCGCCACGATTCTCTCTTGTTTCACACATTCTACATACGACACAAGTCTTGGGTTATCTACACAACTATCATGGCGTCGCTTAAGAAATAGAACAGCAACGCACTGCTCTCTGTGCCTCCGTCGTGTCTTATGAAAGGATTCTTCCGTGGGCATTGTTTGTGGAACAGATGGCGGGCACTGGCTTGTTTTATAACTGACCCATTGTTAAAAAAAAATAAGCATCAACGGATATTCTTTTCGATCCAATCCACAAATACCGCTCACTCCTCATTCGTAAAACGTACTCTTCCACTTGGCGCTCCCACTATTCAATGCTCAGGTCTATGATAAATTTTTTTTGCTTGTTTCCGTTGTGATTAGTTTGTTTTTTTAAATCCCTATTTGCAATACATCCAACACAACTGGCCTGTGGTTGTTTTTGGAATAATATTTAGAAAGAGATAAATGAAGCTAAAAACAAATCACCATGACAAACTCAGAGGTAAACATACTATTTTATATTCACAATTTGGCGGAGAGAGCATTCCCACCATAGCATCAACCAAAAAAATAGTTTTCCAAGGTGAGAATAAGACTCACTAAGCAATACCACTCATGATATGCTGCCAGCGGTCATGACGGAGATTGAAGGAGCATGTCTGGACTCATGTTACTCAACATGATGTTTTCGTAAATACCAAAATTACGTTAAACGGTTTCAGCCATTGTACATCTGTTTTTGGTTAGCCTACCTAATCTTAAAGTTGTCCTTACGGCAAGTTGAGAAAAGGAATTAAGTTTGTGGTACGAATGTCAAGGAAGGAAAACACAAAAAACAAAAAGTAGTTTGCTTCTTCAAAAATGGTAAATTAACGGTTTTTTTGGAATTGAAAAATAAAGTGCAATTTAGATTTTTGGAATTAAAATATATACAGTGAGTGCAACTAACTCTGTACCTTCACCTGATGATGAAACACAACGTGCCGAAACTTAGGTCGTCGAATTAAAAATTTTTGGAGTTCATCAAGTGATTTTCACTTCCGTAATGGATATCTTTCTCCATATCAGGCCAGGAAATATTAATGCTGTTGAAAAATAAAGTTGGTGATTTTCGAGGGCTGTCAAATGAAGACTGACGATAACTATTTTTATTCATAATATAATGCACACAATTTAACTGTTATACTATTAGCTTAATATCTAATATATACGTAGTAAAGTTTCATTGATTTTAACTATACCATGACCAGAATTGCTTCATCGGAAGCCACTTTAAGTTGAAACAATCACTTCGCCTACAGTAACGATGGAGGAAACACAAGACGATCAATACGCTGCATTGAAATGTTGTTTTTGCCTAAAATATTCATCAGCTGAGTCCTACGTAGTGCCCCCTAGGTTTATGGAGAGCCTATTATTCCATATAGCACAGATAGAATATGGTTTAAAATAATTTAAGAGGAAAAAAACAATGTCAGAAGAAGGTGAATCCCAAGTTTCCGTTACTGCTCTTACGAAATTAAGTATTAAACCCCTGTTGTAATTTGAAAGATATTCGAATAACATTTAGAGCACTATGAGGAATATTGAAGGTCTCATTGGGTACCACCCACTCGTTGGTGACAGAAAAATTGCACATGAGAAGTGTTTCTTCAAGGTGGGTTCCGAGAAGGCTCATACCCGAACAAAAGAATGTTCTGGTGCTGGTTTGTTCCCCAGTGTGAGGTGCTTCCTTCGTCCTCCCTATGACTGTTTCCTGTTTCCCAATGTGAAGCAACAAAGTCAAATTCATTCGTGAAAAGCATAGCTATCGTTGATGTTTCCGTACCAGATCAAATTAAAAATGAACACCTGTAATAACAATTAATTAAAAAAAGCAATAGAATAAAAAAATCACAGAATGAAAACTGAGAAGTGATTATCACTGATCAGTAATTCTTCAAGTAATACAGTTCAAATCCTAATCCAAACCAAATATCAGATTAGTCCAAATAGCCTCAGACAATCGCGACAATGAAGAGCACCGCAGTAATATCGGAACATTGAAGATTATAATTTATCAACTTTTATGGGTTTTAACTTTTCTCATTGTCCCTTAAGGATGGTCATGGTCAGTAACGTGAGTCGCAGGGGTAGCTTCCACCGGTCTGGGCAGTGGCCGAGTTACGCCGTTGGGAAATCGCTGTTATGGCCAAAGATAAAAAATAAACCAAAAGGTTTTTCTTAAAGTCTTGAGAACATGTCATGGCATACACCACCTACGAAGACGCCTCTTAGGAGATATTTCAAGGAGGTGAAATGTATGCCGCGGTGTTATTTTTTCTTTGCTTCCCCACGGCCACACGCTGGGTGCTACGAAGCAGATCACGATAACATCCTCGAGGCATGACGAACCCAGTAAAGGCAGAGAGGGGGAAATAAAACGCAAACATCGACTTGTGCGCTCCTGGAAAACAAACAAATGAAGGAGGTGGAGGATGAATGTTGAATATGGGCATGCTTCGAATAATCATCTTCCTGTTCCCCAATTCTCAGTAAAGAGTAATTGTAAATCAGTACATATATCATATAATGCATAACTATACGCCACCGTTAATAATTATGGCAACCATGTTAATCTTCATTTTAAATTCATCGATAGGAACGGGGACATTAGTCTGTATCTGCTCTCTCTCTCTCTCGAGGTTACTTCGTATTTTATGGATTTAGGACACGACACATTTAGGTTTTATCTTATGGAAATTTCCTTTTGTTCAGAGGAAGTTGTTCAATCGAAAGTTTATTGAAAAAATCACTTAAAATGGGAAATCCTACGCAATCTGAAAACGAAAGTAGTCGAATACTCCGTCATCATAGTAACCATGGCTAGGAATAATATTTGCGTTCGATATATGAGGGATCGACAAAGCGCCGTAAAAGAAGGAACACAGCTAAAAGGATAAAATACATTCTACAATAACAAAAAAAAACTCGACCATTTAAATCTAAATAAATGCACATTATGATCGATGCAGAATGATGATGCATTTTCCATACAAGGATTTGTAAAAATATTTACACACGCCTTACAACCACACAGGTGATAAGACATGTTTTTGCTAAATACGAGTATCATCTGTTGATTGCGCTCCGCCAATTGATATATTTTTGCCAATTCACCCTGCCTAATCTCAACCTACATTAGCTACCGAAAGCAATAGTCCGATCTCCATAGGCATTCTACTTGAGCAGTATAAGAACTCAAGCATGGACAAAACGTGGTACAGAGCGCATCCATTTGGGAAAATAACTTTATATATACACTAGACTTACGTTTAAAATCCGAATTCAAAGTTAAAACACCTACATTTAAAAATCTGTCTCCAATACGTCCACATGCCGCTCGAGGATGAGTCAAGGATCCTTTTCCTCCAGCTGCGAGCGTGGTTTTATTCTCAGTTCCTCGCACTCCTCCACACAAGAACACTTGAACGTCGCGTCTGTGACTACGTAAGCACCCAAGGGTACCACCGGATGCTCCAGGATCCTCCTCCGTTTCCTCTCCGACTTGTTTTTTCTTTATATATTTCTTTCACTCTCTCCACACTCTTGAATGTCGAAGCACTTTGACTGGTCGTATCTGAAGAAATGATGTCACGAAAAGAAGATATATATGTATTAAAGTAAAGAAAGAATGTCTCCTAATTTTCTGAGAGTGGACATTTTAGAGGGAGGATTCTAAGGGAAGGAACACGAAACTTTACGACCGAGAGAAGTTTCAGATATGCTTTTAAGTACGTTGACGACAATGTGTGCACTATTTTAAAGAAAAAAAGCATTATGCAATGGCAATAATTATTTACTAATACATATATAATATGATTAAAGCAATTAGTACATTCGTTCATTAACTTCCTAAACGAATGATGCAACCTTATTTAAGTTTCATCACGAAAACACGGATTTCATGTGCCTCTCGGAAGTGTTTTGTAATAAATATGAGTACGTTAAAGCAATATTAAACATAAGAATTAACTAGATATTAGCATCATGAAACATTTTGAATGACTGAAATAAGGTGAACAGCCATCGAATGAAATACTATAATCAGAGATTCTTTGGACGCGCCAATAGGGATTGATTGACAGCACCTTCCCCTAAGACGGGGATGAGGAACCTTTTTGCGATTGTGTGCCAAAGCTTATGAAATAAGAGTACTCTAGACTCGCGTGCCAACCCATCGAGTGGGATAGAGACATCGATTATTTTTTTAAGGAGGCAATTTTTCTATAAGAGAAATATGATATTTTTAGGATAAAAACAATTAAAAAAAAGCGGAATTCCCAATTATTTGCTTTGAACTTTAAATATATTATTATAATTCAAGAGAAATATAGTGAGATGAATGAAATATTATAGAAAACTTTTATCGGTCCTAAATTTAATATATTATTATGATGCAAGAGAGATGAAAGAAATATCATAGAAAATTTTTGTCGGGCCTAAATTTCATTTTTGTACTGTGTATAAAACATGAAACTATAATAGAAATTAGTTTACATGAAACAAAAGGGAGAAAATCAGTAACGGTGTTAAATAATCAAAATAAACCTAGTCGTAAAAAATCTATGACTCAGATACATTTCAGTCATTTCATTTCAGCTCCGACTGCCATTTTGGGCACGCGTACCATTGATTCGCCACCCCTAGCAAAGGATGTTTCATTTATTTTCCTCCAGTAGACGTTCGAATGCCATCCCTTTAATCTGAATTCCGCCGTGAAACGGAGTTGTTGGACTCTATATATATATATTCTTTTTTTAATATTTCCATTTACTTGTATATCTGAATTTAATTGGGTTGTTGAAGAGAGAGGTCGTGGTAGCCCAGTGGCTGGAGTGCTTGGCTACTGAACGGGGGATCAGGGTTCGAGACCCGATGACGACTCCGGACACCTCCAGCTAAACCAAAGCTGAGTGATTTTTCGGTTACCACATCTTCGTGGGAAACCACAGGCGGCACAGGGAAAAGAACTGGCCCCTCTAACCTGGTGTGTGAATTTCCACACGCCGTGGGCTTAGTACTAGGTGAGCTCTACCCTCACTTAACACAACACCCTTCCGGTTGCATAATGTGGTGGTTGTTAGTGAAGAGCCTCAATTTATCAACATTCCAGTATGACGTTTCAATTGATTTGTAAATATATAAAATATGATTGGGTTCCTGAGCGGTTCTTCATATTCAGCAACACAATTAAACTTTGACAATACGCCTCCTCGTTAAAACTTTAGCGCAAGTCTTTATAATTTTTGTGAAACTTTATGGATCATTTCCACGTGGCGCAAGAAAAACACACGCTATTCCAATGGTCATATTCGAAGGCACAGGAATTGGAAACGAAGAGAAGGCGGATCGGAACACTTTCAAAGCAAAATGCAAAGTTAACAGTAAAGGAAGATTCACCCATATGAAATTAGATGCCAGAGTGGACATGTTGATATAAACATCAGTTATTGCAGGTTATATACACTTAAGGAAGGGTGGAAAGGAGCTTGGCTTGGAGACTGTCATTATATGAACGGAAGGTTATTGTGGGCCAAGGAACACCCATGTTTTAACGCCTCGACAGGTGCACAGAGTTCTCAAAAGTATTTTCTAGGCCTTATTCGAGCAGGGGTCGTGCGAATGTTAGAAGAAACACCACTACCGCTGGGATTCTAAGCTAAAAAGTATCCACGGAAGCCCAGCACGCTAACCAGACCCCTAGAATGACTGGCCAAATCCTTTAACGGCATCGTCCCGTTAGTTTTAAAATTGAAGTAATACACGAGCGAGCAGTAGTGTGTGTGGGATAACAAAACAACTATCCCATACACTACAAGCCCACAGAGGCGTGCTGATGGACTCAATCCTCCTCGTCCAATTGGTCGGCTCCGAGTTCTATGGTCATATTTCCCGGTGAGAATTCGTTGATTGTATCCCCCTGTGGTTGGGGCTTTTGAGAGTCCCTAAAAATAATGCTATCGAAAGGCCACTGTCGTGCGGGACTTAAGGTTCTACCGAAGACCCCCCAGGGGCTCCGTTCCCACGGATCGATGGGGGCAAGTTATTTTGTCGGCCGTCGCCCCGTGGGCAGCGAGACCAATATCTATCCTCCCGCACCGACTCGAGTGGAATGCCATCCCGAGTGACTGTATCTTATCCTTCCTCCCCTAGTGTGTGATCAAAGTTGATCGCGACCCTAACGGAAAAAGTTTCTTCTCCCAAATGGAAAATCTCACTTACCGATTCCGTTCTTTCCTCCCTCGAACGGCGTCACGAATGAGAGCGACGTGCGGGCGCACTTAAGCATTTACGACCAGTAAAAAAACATCTACATCTACATAATACCCTGCAAGCCGCCACAAGGGAGTGTGGCAGGGGGTGAGCCACCACCATACGTTCACATGCACTCTCAAACACACATTCCTTCACCCCAACACAAAATATCCTGAAAATTTGCAACTGGTCGGGGTAAGCATCTTTGCTTACCGTTACGGTATCTTTGTCGGCAATATTTTGCCGGGTTAGTACACTGTTAACCTGGGAGTATCCTGTCGCCAAGAAAAAAAGATGAAAACGTCCGAATATGTGCAGGAGGAAAATCAGTCGGATTTTTCAATTAAATACTGAAATGGATAGTTCAATTAATATTTTTCACTCTCATCTAAGGGTAGAAACCATTATTGAAGGGGGACCGAATTTCTTAATGTAAATCAATGAACCAAGGACAAGCTAGGTGCATTTATCGTTACTTCTGTATGAGAGTTGGATTTTCACACACAATAAATAAATACTAATTTTGCCATAAAATCTACCTCAGGAATAGGAAGAAAGGTGGCATGTCACTGACAAGGAAAATACCATCATTTGATATGAAAATTGTAAGTAAAGATCATTTAAATAAGAAATTACAACTCAGCATTATTAGTGATGGGAAAGTATAACACGCTCGTGGCCCACACTTCACTACCTGACCTTTTACCTACGCTTCACGCCCGAACTGTCTGAGAAACTCAAGAGTCATAATTATTGGCGCAAATGAGCAGCACGAATGAGATTTAATCTCGTACATCAAACACAATTCATGAGTCCGAAAACTCTAAAGAAATCGTAAGATAAATGACACACTTGGTTTTTCCACAATTTTTATTTTTCACTACCTAGGTTTCGACAGTCAAGTCATCATCAGGTACATAAATTTCTATTGGATATTAAATATTAATCGAAATTAACGTCAACAATCATCACTTTCAAATTATGAAAAATATATTAATAATCTATGGAAAGGGAAGAGTTTTAAGAATCTTTCACCAATACTGTTTATGATAAATGCGTTCTGTATAGCACGGCTCGGGGAAGATACTGCCAAAAAAACAATGGAGATACATATATTTTTAATATTTGTAAAGAAAAGTATTTTTTAAACCGAGCGCTTAGTTCCTTCAAGTTTTGCTGGATTTCCTTATCTCTGTCGCCATCAAGCTTCTCGAAACAAAACAGTGCTCCGAGGAAATAAACATTTATGATTTGTTTCCAGGAAGTGTTGTCCAAAGTGTTCGCAGCAAGTGAACGCCTATCCCGCTTTTCCGTTCGTGAAGCCCGCTATGCCTAACCGTTGTTTTCAACTGCCCGGAGGAACGCTTTCATCACGTAAACAACGCCTCCTGAGCGGAGCCTCCCGAAAGCGCCAATTTAATTGATTTTTCGAGGGTTGTCAAGACTAGCGTTCCTCCCGAGGAAAAAAAGTCGACTCCTAAAATGCCAATTTCATTCTCTCTCTCTCTTTCCCCCACCCCCTCCGTCGGGTGTAGTCGTGCGCGGGACAGTTTGCCGAAGCGAAATCGATGATCGGAAATTTGAGGGCGACATACCTCTTCGTCATCCCAAATAACAAGTTTAAGTGACGTCATGATTGTTCCGAGGACGGACGAGTCCACGTTAAGGAATCGTATACTTACGGGGACCATAAATAATACCTGGATAAGCGATAAAAAAAATTCGAAAGTCACCGATCTTAACTTCCGAAAACGGCTGTTTCACCAAGTGGGACTTGGTGTATGCCTCTCCACAAGGTAACCCTCTCTCTTCTCTCTCTCTCTCTCTCAGCAACTATCAAATCACTTGGATAGTAAACATAGTTTCACTGCAGATTAACTGGGTGCAGTATTCCGTTTTAGTACTAGGTTATCGTTGACTAAACTTTTATTACAACGAATTAAGACTGATTTGTGATTAAGTAAAAGATAAAAAGTAAAATAGATTCTCAAATTATTCGGTTAGTTGTTACTAATGACATTCCAACATTTCCGGCTTGGCCCTTGGTTTTCAATTTTTCTACATCCAGAAACCAAATTTAAAAAATAATTTTCATCTCAAATTTCATTTGAGGCATCATATGCCACATTATTTTCACACCCAGTTTATTTTCTTCCAAATTCAGCACAATTTTCTGCCACATCGGCGACATTTTCGTTTAGTGACATCCTTAGGTATACCCTGCAGTCTGTAGTCTTCTTTCCTTTATTCTCATCACGGACCACGTTTCACAACCGCATACCAACATACTTTGCCCTAAAATTGTCGTGTAATATTATGCAGAATACGTTCACAAATCTGTTCTTGAGAATAAACGGTTCTTGCGATACACAAAAGAAATGCTGTATCTGAAAAACAGAACAAAATGCATTTTGCTCTTACTATGTATGGTAGGGATGACCCTAGGTGGAAAACGAGGTTGTTAGGTGAAAAATGAGACACGACGAAGTAGTCATTTCTGAACAGAGGTATAAAAGAGTGGGGGTGAGCTACCTGAAGAAGTTTTTGAGCCTTTCCCAGAAAATGGTAAATGTTTTAAAAAGAGACCATATATCGTTAATTTTGGAATAAAATTTTAAATAATATAGCTCTTATTATGGATGGAAATTGTAATTATGTACTTTATTTTAGAATTATGAATTTTATATATATTTAATACGTATATTACTATCAATTGTGTTTATTGTATGGATTTTATCGTATTATTATTATTAAATAACTTTTTAATTTAGCAGGTATGTGTAAATTCCTTTACATTTTGTATATTTTTACGTTTGAGGGCCAAACCTTACCTTTCCACCTAGCGTTCGTTAAATTATATTGTATTTACATAAGTAAATAAATAAAAACGCACGAAATGTAGGCATTTGATGAAAGCTGACCGAACGAGCCGGATTGCACTAATCCTTACAGAGATTTCACAGACTTGATGCGAAGGATATGGGCTTTAACCATTCGAAGTATGCACGATGACATCGTAATGGAGGCACAAATGCTGGTCGGAAATTGTAAGTTATTTTTTTTATTTTATCTTTTAAGAATTAATAGTCTTTTTTTATACTAATATATATTTTTCCTTCTAATGAAACGAAATGAACAACCTTTTTAAATTTCTACGTTTTTAGTCAGTGGTGCTAATGACCAAAGCAGTCTAGGCACCCAAATTTATAAAACTACTATCCATGCTGATACCTTGATGCGAGGCCAAACGACAAAACAATTATTTCCTTCAGTAGCCAATTTGTGCACCAGTCACCGTCTTCTTTGTTTCTCGGCGCCGATGAAGCGATCATTGTCGATCCACAGGGATTGTCGACTCTCGCTCAACGTCAACCTCCGACTGCGGACACTTACGCCACTACCCCCATCCCTGTGATGATGGAGGGCCGGATGGCCAGGTAATGACGAGAGGCACCTCCTGACCTTCTCTGCCATTTCATCACTCGCTTATTCACCTCATGCCGACGTCGCGAAGAAAGAGTCGCATGCATGCCTTCCGGGAACTAAAATGCTTAGATTTTGGTGGGTCCTCTGCTCACCCAGGAGGCATCTCTGGAGTTAAAGCAGAGCTTCTAGGCAAGCTCGGTGCAATATCATTCCTAGCGGCCTTTACAATTTCCGTAAGAATTGGAAACACTTTGCACTTGTTGTTGACGAATATGGAGGATTGCAAGGAATTGTAACTCTTGAGGATATATTAGAAGAAATAGTTGGAGAAATTTCCGATGAGCATGATTTGATTACGGAGAATTTTATAAAGAAGATGTCTGACGATGTGAATTATATAGAAGGAGAATCCACGATTAGAGATATTAACAGGCAGTTACACTGGAATCTCCCTAGTGAAGAAGCTACGACTCTAGCAGGTATGATTGTGAATGAAATAGAGCGCATTCCTGACGAAGGCGAGGAGTTTTCCATGTATGGTTTTCGCTTTAAGATTTAAAAAAAAGGATAAAAATATTATTACCGTTGTTGAAGTGCAAGTAAAAACTGGTAATACTAGTAGCAGCAATTAATTAGTGGAGTTTCATGGAAGATACAGTAAAAATAACGGCTGAAGAGTTGAAGGGTATCTGAAGAGTATCTCCCTGCCAAAAATTTCGTCCTTGGATCTCAACACTCATAGTCACTTGTTGTAGATAATTTTAATGCTGTGGATAATTGAAATAAGAAAACTCGCCCAATATTTTCAGTCGCTATTATTAACATGATTGCCAAAAAATATTTCGAGCTGAAATCATATAATGTCGTGATGACATGCTTTTGCATTAAGGTCGGTAGAAAATCTAAGGCCGTCAAATGCTAAGGCCTGCTCTTGCAAGGATAATGGTCTTACCTGTGTCCGAGTTTTAATCGAACGCTTTCATAAACAACTGATCAGTTCAAGTCGCCGCAAAGTCGATAAAGACCGACCGATAAAATTTTGGAGTGGCGCTCGTGACCTATCCTGAAGGTGAGGGTTATGTTTTCACGGGAAGCTTCCTGTTATCTATTTTCACGCAATCACTTTTTTGCGCTAAATTTACCATCGCGGCATCTCCTGCATGTATTGAATATTGCGCCTAGTTTCCAGTGAACTTGCTATATAACACATTTATACACTTATATGAACTAGAATTGGAATGTCCTTTCCACTATTACGAGTTTCTTCCGGAGAGAGTGGAGCACATAAGGTCGTTGGAGGTATTTCTTTGGAGAGGAAATTCAAAAGGGTATGATCAAAATTGGCTCATTTTTCGTGTAATTTTGTAAAGACTATTATTATTTTAAAACTTATTTATTCCTGATTCAATATGGGAATACTAGGTAACTCTAACTCTAACTAACTAACGAGGTAACTCTACTAACTTTCAATCAAGTATCAACTTGTGTTATTTTTCGATGGAAATTTTAAATATAGTTTTTAGTTTTAAAAGTTGAGTAGAAGGGTTCGACCAACTGAAACTCGTTAACGTGGATTTGAGTTGTTTATAAAGAATTTATTTACCTAGGTACCATTAAATTTCCAAGTATACCCAATAGAAGTCTCTCATTTGTTGACAGATAGTTTTGGAAAAGAGACAACTTATATCTTGGTTTCTCGGAAAGCATTTCTAAATTAATTGAATTTACTCTCCATATAGGGGAAGAGCAGACAAAGTTTATACTACAGGGGAGAGGGTGAGATGAGAAAGCATACATGAATTAAAATTATTAATAAATAACGGGAAGAATTACATCGAGCACACAACAAGAGTGATACGACATTTCAGAAGATTCATATACGACATGACGGAGAAACGAAAGAAATTAAATAATAAACGTTAACCGAAACCTTCTGATCTCCAAATACTCCAAAATTGAGCACTATGGACTGGACTAGCACTACACCGAATTACAAGTTTACTATGTGGAAACCTTGCAAAGCGTAAATATTTTTTCTAGCAAGATTAGCAATGCAGTATAGAGAAGTGTAGAAATACGAATATATCGCGCCCATTATGGTTACCTGAAAGCCTCCTCCTCAGCCATAGTCTTCCAAAGTTCCATTGCAGTCAACCACATGCACATTCATATTCTGGTTTCATACAAACACGTTTGAGGAGTAAAATATCTTGACAATATTTCAGGCTACGATATATTTTAAGGAGTTAGTGCTCTCCAAATATAAACCCGATGTAGATTCCTCCGTCAAGCATTGGCGGGGAGTCTAGAATTACTTTTTTGTTCTAAGTAATCTGAAATCACTCTCGGATGACCAATATGGGAGTGCGACTGGTGATTACATGGATAGAGCGTCTACCTCCGTGAGATACTACCTTCGAGCCATGGTAACATTAGCAATTCAAAGACACTAAAATAATATCTATTGGGATATACCAATGTCCCTTTAAGTGATACGTATTTTCTTGGGCTTGACGTCATAATCTCTTCTGAGATCTAAAAGGACTTAACGAGATCCAGAAATGGTACCAGGAAGGCGAGTATTTGTTATGTTGAGCTAAATCTAATTACAAAACTATATCTGCATCTCGAGGGTCTCATGTACTCGAATCACACTCGAGATTAGGCCTTAGAATGAAAAATAACAGCGCTCTTTTACCTTCACCTTACATTTATAGCTAGCAGTTACTAGCTGTATCACATTTGTGAAGGGTCATGGCTGATCCTACAACTTATTGCCTCTATAGAGCATCAATTCAATGTGATCATATTTTAATGAACTGGTGTGTATATATGTGTATGGAGAAGAGGTCTAAATTATTTGCGAGCATTAGAAGCAAAAGACTCCCGCTCCTGCGAGATGTGACTTTAGTTTAATAAATGGAACTGAAACAATGTTATTATTAGAATTTACTCTGATAATGGTCATTCGATGTTGTCTTATTTAATATACTGCTAGATAATGAATGCTACTGATAACTGCTAATGACTACTGTATAATGAATGATAAATAATTATGGATCAATTTATAATTTATTAATTCGAATTTAGTCTGCCGTTTTAATAAAACACTCGTATAGTCATTCTGGAGTGCCGTTTCTTGTCAAATTTCCACTTACTCATTTCAAAATGTTCCGTCTGTCCCTGTCCGTCCCTCCCCCCTCCCCCACCCAATACGTTTGCATATTACCCTGCAAGCCGCTAAAGGGCGTTTGGCAGGGGGTGAGCCACCACCAGACATGCACTCCATGCAAATATTAGAATTTATGCACATAGAAGAAAACTACTTGCATGCAAAACATTCATGGCATGGACACATTTCCAAACGCAAATAATTTTTTCATCACTCAGGTCACATGAAAATATTGAACAAAAAAGCCATATTAACTTCAATTGGGGGCAACTGTGTGCGTATTTTCTAGTTAACTTTGATTCGTAATTAATATGTCACTTAATAATGTCCGCTTATGAATCGAATATTTCCTGCAACGGAACATTCTTCATGCAAATAGTTTCTTTCGTGGTACATGTCTACGAATTCTTAAAGCTAATCCGATCTGTGTAATTTCCAGCCGAGAGATTTCCCGGGTACCAGATTTCCATGGAAAATCACGGAAAAAGGGGCTGGCCCGTCTGCCCTGCGTGAATTGTCACATTTCTTTGGGATTAGTACTAGGAGGACTCAACCCTCACCTAACAAACCGACCTTAGAGTTGAAGACGTTTTTATTTCAGTTTAGGAAATGACGGGCAGCACTAAAAATGGAAGTGGTCCCTCCAAATCAACTCACACACCGTAAGACGTAATATTACGTGAGGTCTCACCTACCAGACTGCCCTTGGTGTTGAAAGCTTTCTTTTGGAACTTTGACTGCAGATAAAAAATCCAATATACGATGCGGAATATATATATGTACGATTCACAATACGTCGAAACTTGGAGTATAACATTTAGTTCACCGTGTTTAGTGCACGTTTAAGACTTTATGCCCACTCCCCTCCCTATCGAAAATAAATCACAGCTTCCTCATCCCCCAATGGCCAACCCGTTTCGTGAGTCCGAAGTTGGCTTTTCTTTTGCGAACATGCCGATGTATCCTCATCAGAACGCGATATTTATTTTTTTTATCGAGGGACGAGGTTGAAAGTGGAATATCGCGCAGGTTTCCCGCCGTCGGTGACGCAGGTTCGGAGTCGCCATACCGGATACTCCAGAGCATTAGCTTTTATGCCTCCCATTCCAATCTCGCTAGACACTTGTAATCTCTACTTTGTAAACCTGGGCGGATATAAAAGGAAGGAGAGAAGGGGAAATGAGAGGGGGGAGGAGTGGAAGAGAAGACGAGGGAAGAAACTCTCTTAACGAGCGAGGTCAAGCGGGGCCACAATTTAGCGACACGTTAATGGGCGTCGTATTGTTCCCAAGGGGTGATCGCCCTGCGCGTTTTATCCGACAGCTTCATGGAGACAAGGGGGAAAAGTTGTCTTTACGGCCCCTTGCAGCGCCAAGAAATTTTTTCCCGACAGAACAATAGCATTTCACCCTAGAGTCTTAAGCTTTCTGAGATTACGGGAATAAGGCAGCCCTGCCGCCGATCGACCATTCATTGTTCTTTGAGGTGCTACTGACTCAGGATTTCCACTTTTATGACTGGCTCGCAGATGCTCCGAGCGTGGCGGACGATTGATTCTCAAGAAGCTTTCCGCGGCGAGGCAAAACGCGGATCATTTCGTGTTAATCGGGCGTGTTTTTTTTAGGGAAACGGGCAGGACAACGTATCTTCACAGCGCGCTCCATAGCTATTAAAGCAATGGATAGCGATAAAGAAATTTTTAAGATTCGATTTACAGAGCTTAATCTGTATAATCGCGGGTCATCACTGGTGAATATCACGATGAATCGGGTGATAGGACACGAGTCCGTCCACTTCCACACGCACACACTGAGGAACTTCGCGTTTTGGACGGCCATAGCGATATAGCGAAAAGAAAGGATGTATCTCGGCTCCAATAGATACTTCAGTCAGGTTTGATTAGCAGAGAGCCAACAATAGTAATTCGAGCCAAGAATTAAGGAGAGGAATACCGGAATACAGCGAAAAGAATTTCGAAGGGGTGGGGACTTTATTTCGAAGGGATGAGATCTCAATGCCGCATTTCCTTCGGGACATTGGGCAGCCGATCACTATTGCAGTTGAAAGGGATTAATAAAGAAACGAAAGGATTCTTTTCTGCCGATGTTCTTTTTTTCCGTGGGGTTCCGGGCCCTATGGTAACAGGTGTGACAACGGAGTGGAATCTCTTCTTTATCCTCCCTCTTCTCCTAGCAGTCCTTCCTTGCCCTCTCCAAGAAAGGAGAGGCAGAGTGGGGGAGACATGAGGGAGAGAGAGAGAGAGTGAGTGAGAGCGAGAGGGGATTGTCAACCGGATAAAAAAAATAAAAAAATGACAATAAGATTGTGAGCAGGACGTGGGCCAGCGAACATCTCCGTAGTCCGAGCGGCGAAATGACCAGCGCGTTTCGTTTTTAAGTTCCCAAGTGTCCCTCGAGCATCCTTCCCTCCAACAGCCTCCTCCTCCTCCTCCGCGCTGGACTCCGCAGTAATCTACTCCCTTCTCCCATCCCACAACTCTCACCCTCATCGAAGCCGATAGTGAGGACGGGGAGAGAGGAGAGGGAGGGCATGGTGGGAAAGGGGGAGAAGAGAGGCATGCGATACGCCGATCTTGTATCTGAAAAGCGACGATTGTACGCACAGGAGTCGTCCTGGAATGCCGAATTTCTCCTGTCTAGAGGCGACAAGGACGAAGTAATAATGTGCTCTCCGGAGCGTAAGACCACTTGGAAGGATATACTAACGCGTACCATACATATTCTTTCACGTAACATTCTCATTCTTCCCAATTTTACCATCGATTACGGCAGAGATCGAAACTTGAACGAAGTACCCGACATCCTAGACTCAATACAAATAGAGTCGGTATAAAATAGTCAGTTACGGATGAACACCTGCTATGAACCAGTATAGGGGCTTTTACGGGCGCACGAAAAACATTCCCGTTACGGATTACGCTCGAGTGCAACACTTGGATGGAGAACTTCGTCGCCCAAGTCTCCAAGCGAGCGAATTTGATTGCTGCAAATAGAGAGCCTGGTTTTTTATACCAACGCCGATGTTTTTTTTGGTTGAGCTCCGTTGCCACTATTAAAAGAGGTGCATAATGATAAAATCTGCTCTCGGATAGAATCGACATTTATTCTTGAAATGAAAACCATTTATGCGATCAGAGGTGTGAGATCAGAGAACGAAGGTTCTCCAAAATTTGCCCGTGAAAAGCCCACACCAATTTCATTCCTAAAAAACAGCACATATATAATTTTAATTGACATACTGAAAACTCCTTTTATTTCCCATGAAGGAGGGATACAAGTGAGAAGAATCGGAAACTTTTTTATGGAGAATATATATATATAAAGAATGTATATATATGTGTGTATATATAAAACGAAGTCGGTTCACACACGTGAGAGGATATTTTTCACAAAAACAGATAAAAAAACATAGGCTTTTTTTTAAACAAGTCACTTTTTTTTTTAATTTTCGGTGAGTGCTGAACCACCTTCATCAGACAAGAAATTAGACGAAACTCATATGTAAAAATATGTACGAACTATATATATATATATGTGTATATATTTATATATATACATGAAAATTACATCCTCTATTGTAACCCGGTTCACATGGCGCCTGACGCAACGGGTGGTAATTAGGGCCTTATCCCTGTGGTAACACCTTTCCGCGCAGCAGATACGTATTTCTAGTACTCTGTTTACTAGTTTGCCGATCACGCCTTTGGAAAAGATGATTAGCACATAGCTTGAACCAGCCATTTACCCGTTTCATTGTTTGTTTTCTCTCCTCTGCCTTTGCATGACATTGTCATGTCACCAAGACTGGCTAGTCTACTACTTATATTCCGAAAATATTAACCAAAATTTTGCCGGCCACGGCAAAAGAGGAGTCCATAATGCGACTTTCGTTCGTCTGTCGAGTTCCCCACGACGAGAGGGGATCGAGTTCCACTCAGACGGAAGAATGACGACGACCCCCAAACTCCGTCCGTTAACTCGAACTGCATTGTCGCGTGCTGTGGCTGAGTGCGCCCCCATCCCCTGACCCGCCCTCTCCGCATGACATGGCGATTAAATTCACTAATTGTTCCCCCGACAGCGTGTAAAATTCAGTTCCCCCCTCCCGTAAGACAACATGGTGAAGGAATTGTTGGATTCCTTTTTACGCGTTGGAAAAATTGAAGTCGGGGAAGGACGTGGGAAGGAGGGCGGGAGGTGGGAGAGAGAGAGGGGGGGGGAGGGGAAACGGGAATACCTGATGGTGTGCGCGATGTTAGACGCCATTCGATCTCATGTATGCATGCATATATTTTCTTCGGCAACCACGATGGATACGGTGATGATGAGGACGACGGAGACGCGACGGTGATTTTTGAGCACAGTTGTCTACTTGGCCGTTCCAAAAGAAAGCGAATAAATAAAAGCGGCGTTCCACCTGCAATGAGCGCCACGGTGGTTGTTTAAGGGGTCGGACGAGATGGAGGGGGAGGGGTTGAGGGCGGGAGAGCGTAATCTACATCGCTCCCCCGGTGTGTGATCGGGGGGAGCCAGGCGGGGGGAATCGAGGGACGGTCTCCACCCGGGGGTTGACGGGTGGAAGGTCGGCGGTGGAGGGTACAATGATGGCCTTAGGGTCCGGGGGGGGGGGGGTGGC
>WURS02334347.1:0-17965 GCA_011762765.2 Rhinocypha anisoptera
GTGATTTCGTTCCTCGTTTTTTTTTTTCTTTTCGTTTTATCGACCTTCGTTCGGCGGACGGTGAAGAGGGAACTAACAAAAAGTGAACGGGATGGAAGGGGGACGTGGGACGCTCGTTCCCCGCGCGGAACCCCACGTGGGCCGCACACACACACACGCACGCCCGGAGGGGCGGTTGTCGGCGTATCGCGAGTTCTTCGCATATAATCCGTGTACAGCAAAACCCCACTTTACCGCCCATCGATCAACCGGTCCCCGCTTCTTACCCGGCTACCCCGGAGCCCCTATACCTTATGAATCCAGCAAAACTATCTCGTCGTGAGAGCTACCGCATTACGGTAACGTCATCGTGATAATGACGTATTACGGTCGATTTTAACGATATCATCAATTTTTTATCGATTTATCCATGTTATAAATGTTGTCGATTCAATCGATAAGTATCGATTTTTATCGATTAATGTCGATTTAAAAAAAAATTTTTATCTATGAATGTCGAGTTTATAGATTGCGATTGAAATATGTCGATTTTTTATCGAATTTTATCATCATCGTGATAATACCGTATTACGGTTGATTGTATGATATCACTTTTGAATCCATTTATCGATGTTATAATTTTGTCGATTCAATCTATATATGTATCGATTTTTATCTATTGATATCGAGTTTATAGATTTTGATTGAAATATGTCGATTTTTTATCGAATTTATCGATTTTTATAAATATTATCACGCCATAATGCCCTAAAACGGCATCATTGGGTGATAATGACTTATCAAAATGAAACGCGGAGGACCAACAAAAATCTGTGGAAAAGTTGTGTAATACCTTTGTCTTTATATGGATGACGTGGGATAAATAGTATCTTACATTCAATTAAAATTTTGTCCAGATGTAAGGTATGATTTGCAAAACGACATTTTTTTAACTCTCTGAGTTCATAATATACCTCTGTTATTTAGGAACTGAATGGATTTTTATTGCTATAAAGTGTAGCGTTGATCGTAGAAAATAATCGGCGATTTACAGGTTAATAATTACTACTGTTATGATAAATATTATGTAAAATAAGCTTTATATCGGAGTGAAAATATTGAATAAGTGGATACACAAGTTGTAGGTGTGAAATAATTGTTTCCGTTTAAAATGACAACTTTTTTACTCTATACGCGGTCTGTGCAATTTTCACCCCCTGTTCAACCGGATAAACGGATTATCCGAACAGCCCTCATCCGCATTTAGGCCACAGGACATCGGAGATTCCGGGGAGGGGGGGGATCAGGCTGTGTAGGGGTGGCCCAAGGGAAGGGGGCGAGATCTTTTGCCTCTCTTGTCCGACACGAGTCACCACAGTCATAAGTCTCTCCACCTTGACTCCTGACATTCCCTTCTACTTTTCCAAGCCTCTACGTTCCATCTCTCTAATATCCATCCCTTTATTTATTATTAAGAAAATAACATAGAGAGCATAGGAGTTTTTGGCGAGGGTAAAAAACAAAACCGAAAGGAATTTGGAAGGTAACACAAAAATCAGGCAGTACCTCAAACAGCAGCCCTTGCGAATTAAAATAGAAGATATGATTTCTGCCACGTATGTCGTCCCTTCTTCAAGCTCATCATACGCAACTTTTACCCTTCCTCCTGGTAACCACTTGTGGGTATATATATACTGAATCAGAACTAAGTCAGTTGGATCAGCTTTTACTCCTACCATTATTGTTATATCACTGACCTGTTCAATGATTACTACCCTCCTTCCTATTCCCTGGCTCAAAACTGTGGCTACCCCAAGCTGACTCTTCTCCCACTCGCTAGAGGTTAACCTAAAGCTATCCCTACAATTATCCGCAGTATCTCTCCATCCTCCGTCACTAAAACCTAGTACGTCTATTCTTCCTTTCTGTTATTCTTCCTATGATCGTCTATAACATTCCTATCCATGGACCAACCCCTCCTTCGCCTCTTTATCGTCCCTCACCTTTCCCATCTTGAAGTGTTAGTTGAACTTAATTTCAATGGGCATGTTCAAACAATAAAAAATAAATCTACGTCTCTCCTAGGCCTTCTGTACCGCTTCACGGAAATAACAGACCCTCGAGCCTCACGATAATATTTTTCCGCCATTTTCCTACCCCTGCTAACATATTGCTCCCCCTTATATTATGGTCAATGTCCGCTCCTGCCAATCTCACTACACTCAACAGTGCAACCAATTTCTTCACCAAAATAGTCAAACGCCGAGTCCCGTATCTTTGCAATGCTTCCAAAGGTGTGCCCTTTACTTTCCATAGCTGATCTTCCTGGCAAAGTTTTAAAAACGGATTTAAGATTCTTGTACAACACTATCAACTCCCTCAACGACTGCCCCGAACTTCTCTCTCCATCATCAATTTATCCCCCGAGTAACTTCACGGCCCCTACTCACACACACATTACTCCACACCCCTAGACTGTCAATAATCAAAAGCCTTACTTTTAATTTCGCCTCTCCCCCCCTCTAATAGTAAACTCACTTCCACTCCCGACATAGACCCCCGTTTTCCCTTTCTTCTGATAAAATTTACCGACCGTGCCCTCCCTTTCCCATCTCGCCTCTTAACTTAGCATTTTTTTTTTACTGGCTATTTTTTATTGTTGTCACTTGATTGCATGTGTTTTTATTTACATGGGTTTCATGACCCACTGTAAGATGGCAATTAAGGCTGTATGTGGATGATTTTCTTTAAAATGAAATAAATAAATAAATAAAAGTGTGTAAGTATATGGATTGTTCTCCTCTAGAAACTACCCGATGATGACGTGCTACGTCGAAACGTATGTCGTTATGAAAAATATAAAAAAATACCTTTCCGTCGAATTATCCAAGTGGTTTTTCCCCAATGTATGCCGAGGAAATTTCACAAAGCGGCGGCTGATGCAAGGGATTTCATTTCCACGGGCTTATTATATACCCACCCCCTCTATAGTTGAGTTCGTGCTGTTGAGTAACTCGTTTTTGGCATACGTGTATTCTCTCTCGCCATCTCTCTCTCTCTCTTCTAGTTGTGAGAGAGAGAGAGGTCTCGATAAAAAAAAACTTCAACGCGCCTTCTTCGTGTGCCTCTCTCTCCCTCTCTCTCGACTCGTGTTCATCCCATCCTTTTTTTCCTGCCTCGTCGGGGTAATCACAAAAAAAAAAATAAAAAGGGTCTCTCCAGGAGTATTCCTCCGGAGTTTTGCCTCGCCCCAGATCCCGAGAGCACATCTGTGCAGCTCCCCCGCCCAATCTCCGCCCCTCTCCCCTCCCGGCTCGTCTCGAAATGGGCCAAGGTCTCCCTTCCTCCCTCCCGCGCGCGCGCGTCGCACTTATCCGGAGATGAAACCGGGATACGGGAGCAAAGTCGCGCGCGCTAGGCTGCGGGGGAACTAAGGGAATAAAAGACGATCGAAATGCGTCCGTCGGGTACTCTGAAAAAGACGGGGAGAGGGTCTCCCGCGGCTTCCCCACCGAGGCGGGATCGTTAAAAAGTCCTCCTCTCTCCGACGTACTACGACGGCTATTTCGTTTGAATATATCCGACGCGTTCAGTCTGCTCTTTTTTGATAGTGGAGTCGGCTCCGCTGAATGGGATATCGGTAGGGAGTGGTTTTGATTGCATATAAAACCGCAGCGATTTTTTATTCTTTATTTTTTTTATATAATCTTTTTTATATTTTTTTCATGAAGGTATTATTTTTAAAAAAATTTATTCTTGTCTCAGCCTTGCTGGAAGTTCGCCCATCCCGGGTATATTACTTACCAAAGGATTGGGCCATGTTGACTCATAATATGGACTATTTTTACTACAAAATTTATCCTAGTTTTTTTATGAGGTTTATTGAGTCTGACGCCAGGTTACGGTGCATTTTCTTGTCTCGAAAACTTTCTCACGATACTGCATGTTATAATGATGACTGCATTCTGGGCCTTTTGGTGTATACGTGTTCATTAAGGCCAAGGGGGTTTAAGTTGTGGATGAATGATTTTGTTGAAGTGATTCCGGTATTCGATATTATGAACGGTACTATTTCCACTTTCTTTTTCCTCCATATACTTACAAGTTCTATTGTGGGTGGTGTATATTTATCTATTTTTTCGTTATACGTATTTAGGCTGTATATTTGTGCCGTTGTGGATAGCTATGTCTATGAGGTAGGTGGTTTTTTATTGTTTTGTGTTGAATATCCGGTCTATTGCAATTGTTTTGTCGGTATGCAGTGTGATGTCCCTGTATAATTTGTGTGTGCTTCATTTTCCATTATCTTTGGTGGAGTGTAGTTGTAGTAGGGAATGTTGTTTGCAGTTAGGTTGTATTTTTTGGATATTGATCGGTGTATTACATTTGCAGCTATGTTATGTCTACCGGTATATTCTCCTCCTGCCAGTGTTTATTATTATAATTATTATATTATTCTATAAGCAAATCGTTGTCCCTGGTACTATTAATATTTTAAATGTTTGGTTGTGGAACTGCCAACATTTAACAAACCGTGAAGTTCCAGGGTTAAAGTTAAAAGAACTTTTTCCACACTGCAGAATAAAACTTAGGCGATTTTCACTTACAAAGAATATTAACCCGACTCGTGGCCTCAGCAATTTTATGCAAGATTTCTGAAACCCGAGTCGTATGCAATTCTTCGTCTAATACCCGTGAAATTGTCCATTTTCCTCTACGATGACAACTACACTATATTTAAAATAATCAATTACACTCGAATAGTTAGTTCATACTATACTATTTGTAATCATTACATTTTACGGTGAAATATGTTCGTAACGTATTTTCTCCCGTTGGAGTGAATGGAGGTTCCTAGTCCTACTAGGATTACATAAGGATCCTATCTGTTGATCGTTTCAAAAGTTACCTTTGTTATCGTCCCTCTTTTTTATGGATATTTTTAGAATTATATTGATTAATTTTGCGTGAGCAATAGAGAGCCCATGACATGGAATGGTTGTCCCATGAGTGCTCCAAAATGAGATGTCGCGTCCGAATTGCGCGCAAGTGATGTTTATCTCTTGAGTTTTGCAATGCCACCGCGTGCCTGTGCATGGCTCTGTTTTCTCTATGTCTTCGGAATGCTTAGAGGGGGAAGTGGCGATCCCTTGTTTCTTTTAACGGGGAGTGTTTGAGATATCCGAAGACGCGGGGGACGCTTGGAATGCTTTGTCCGTTTCCGGACCCACGGTCTGCTTTATCCTTTTGATTAGGCCACGCGCTCAGCAATGGAGCGATGCTGGTCCGGTCGGTCGGTCGCCCCCTCGAAAATAAGACTAATTCAAAGCGCACGTTTATTAAGAACTCTAAATGCAAATTGAGACGCGCGCCCCAACTTTTTGTCCAATCTATCGCGGAATAAATTGGTACAATAATGTGTTAGGAAATTGGGCGACATGATCAATACGAAAAACGCCAATGTTGTGACCAATATGGGGCGACACGATCGACGTGAAAAACGCCAATATTGTGACCAATATTGGGCATATAAGTTCTCAAATAATCCACCAGAGTGAGCCACATTCGTGTATGAAAATGTGCCAGCGGTTTGAATGATTTTGCTCATGTCTTTCAATCACCTCTGCCGGCTTAATATTGTTTTGTACGGCTTTTTTTTTAAAATTAACATGCGCTGTAGAAATAAAAATGTAGCCTGAAACCAGATGGTTCTCTTCGAGTTACTTTTTTTTTAAATACTAGGGCACGCGAAATGTGTCTTGATTGGTGATTGGACTCCCGAAAAATAGAACACGCTCTAATTACCGGAATGAGTAAGAAATTATACGAGAAATTGTAAGAATGATATTGGGGTGGAAATCGGTACGTGTTTAACAGTCTAGAATCTAACATTCAATGGATTGGACAATAAATTGGACCGGGGCACTCGAACTTTGAGAGTAAATAGTAGAGTTGGAAAATTCTTTATAACTGATATACGATGCGTTGGTTTCAGGCGTAACTTTTTGGAAAAACACCTAATGATGTAGCCTTGCTACGAAACCATGGTCGTGGTAAATAAATTATCCTGTGGAAACTGCAAAGTTATTCCAATTACTCCTTAAAAACTAGAATTGAATAGTCACCTTCCCCATCCGCCGCCAAACCGACATCTCGAAAGCCTCCAATCTATGCTCATCGTCCTCCCACATGGACCAGGTTTCGAATCAATATAATGCCACGCTCCATATTACTGTTTTAATATAAATTAGTAAATTAGTGGCTTTTTTGTCATTTTTTCCTTTGTAATAAATTAAAATATCTTGGGCCGGATATGGGAAACTCCTGCACTTTGGTGCAACTCCTGCGGTGGAATTGGTGCTGTCACACCCAAACACCATCCTTCATAACCATCTACCCTAGACTTAATGCTGGTCCCTCTCCAATTCAGCGCAGTTCCTCCCTCCTTCGAAGTCGCAGAAAATTATTTAATCGATCAAATAAAGCACAACCGTTTTGGACGGTGTTAAACTTCCTCTTTTGGTCACTATCCCAAAGTTTGCAGTCCAAAGCCTGGTTTATCTACCGAGACGCGCCTTAAGACAAACGTTCCTACCACTGCATAATTCTTAGCTTTTATTCTGGTCGCTAACATGTTCATAAAAGCCTTTATATTCAGACTCTGAAATACCTGGTCTAAAATACCTAACTCTCTACTTCTCCCATCCGATACATTCCCTCCCCGTTCCTGTCTTTGACGACCCATCTCCCCTCCCCTTCCTACATTCATCCTTCCCTCTCCTGCCTCCCCCCCCCCCACTCCTTCGGATTTCTCGGGATATTTAGTTGGAAAAAAGTCAGTCATCGCAGGATCGTGAGCACTCTATTGCTAACCTGGTTAACTTACGAATGGAAATATATCGCAATTTCCGGCTTTTTAAAACGCAAGAGCAGATAACAAGACCCGACCTATTTTTTCCCAAGTATTCCGGCGAACAAAAATAAGGAGGCGAATGAGCCCCTTTATGTCACCGTGGTGTGAGAGGCGGCGCGTGATCTTCCATTAGAAAAGAAACCTTCTCTTGTAATCCCGAAAATACGTTAACTAACCTGTTACAAATGATTGCACAGGATAAATAAAACTTTGAGACATCCACAAAATTCCGTCATTTAATTTTCGAACGGTTTCTTCTGCCTAGTAAACATCATCAGGTGAACGTCATCCCTTTTTGCTTTTCGGAGTACCCCAACCTGCCACTCCTTCTTTCTTCCCAATCGCCACCTAATTTTCCTTCCTTTCCTCCTACCCTCTTTTTCCCTGTCACAGAGGGTGACATTAGCACATTCATAATGAGCCAACTGTGGCCGATAAATCCTATTCGAGGAGTTCGAAAGTGAAGTTCAATCAATCGTCCGTGGTCCAACCCTTGTGTAGGAAGGCTGGATGTCTTAGATGAATAAGATAGATAGTCCCTAAAATAACATCTAGGAATTCTTTCTTCCCGCGGACAAAATGTGAAAGTTACCGCTCGAAAATAAATGACATCATTTCTAAAGTTTAATTGTTAAAAGTTCGTGTCTCATTTAATCATGAAGCAGTTCCACGAAGTCACGCCGGAAACTATTTCCTATACTTATAAACGGTATCAGGCTTCACTTCGTGGAAGTTATATATATCCATTTTAGGAATAAATAAACTTTGTATTTTTCCACAGATTTTATTTTTCTTTCGACGCGTACAGTGTACCTGACGATGCCGTAGTGACGGCGAAACACTTCGAATGAAAAATAGAATCTGTGGAAAAATACAAAGTTTATTTATTCCTTACATGGTTAAAATCTTATGTAGAATTAAATAATAATTTATTTCAATCCATTTTTATTCATAAAATATCCAAAAATACTGTAATAAAAGTAGTTTAAAATATAGACAAATTTTTATACAGGACTTTATCCAATATAATACTGGAATTTACTTACAAAGATGCTTTCATCTCCATATCAACGAACATAGAAACCAGTTGTGTCATTTTTTCAAGGTAAAATGAATGCTCAAGGGTCTGAAAAAGAAGAAACAAAGAACTATGTAATTTTTTCTCATGTAAATCATCAAACTTTGTTAACAGTCATGGATTTCTTCTAAGTGAAAATCATTTTGGAGGTTGATTCAAGTATATGCTAGACTTTTCCTCCTTGTCCTGTCACTGTGAGATAGCCTCGTGAGACTAGAATGTGGCAGTAGAACTAGGAAGTGAGGAAAAGATAGAAATATGAAAAAGAAAAGATAAATGAAAGAAGAGACAGGCTTATAAAGCTCTATAAAGATAATAATATTGTGGCAAACAGTTGGTTCTAAAATCATATGAACATACTTCATACATGGAAGATACTAGCAGACATATAAATGCCTAATAGACTACTGGATGGCAGAGAAGATTCAGAAACAGGATAAAGATAGTATAGGAGTGGAAATAGCAGGTTGCCATGTTTCACTGATAGACAAGATGAAATGGAGGATGTAGAAAGTGGGAATGGCAAGTAGGAGAAATATATGGAACCTAGGTAAGTTACAATAAATTAGAAAGGAAGAATTTGGTGGATTGGTCATTGTATGGAAAGTAACAAAAAAGTAGAATGAGAGTACAGTGGATAATGAGTAAGAATCAATGAAACTAATACAAAATAATACAAGATATTCTCGAGATGCCTTTAGACTAACTCAGTGATGAACTGCATCAACACATACAAAACTAGGCTCATATTCTCATTCTCTCTCTTGTTCCCTCTCCATACACAGTCTGGAGGGTCAAGAGCATCTCTAGGTTTTATTTGTGGTTAGAACATTTATCCTTTTGATATACATAGCAAGGCACACTGAAAGTATTGGAAGAAAGGCCTTCAGTACAGGGTGGTTGCAGGATTAATTCAATGTACATTACTTGGGTGCAATGTCTTGCTTTTAAGGTTATTACTTACTATTGGCTAGTTTAGATTTTTATTGGTATGATGCACATCACAGTGGATCATAAGGTGATAATGCCGTTATATGAAGAAATGTGTAGTACCAGTAAAAATCATAGAAAGTAATATTTTGTTTTGATATGAAAAAAAATATTTTACATTCAATTAAGAATTTGTTTCAAATAAACAATGACGTTTTTGCAAAATCAAAATTTTTTTAATAATGACTTCATTTCTTTCTTCAGCACTTTTCCTCTTTTCTGTAGGCCATTGAAATTTAGAAAATGATTGGCAAATTTAGGAAAAAATGTATTAAATAAGCTTTATGTTGGAGCAACAATATTAAATAAGAGAATAAATACATTTTAGTCCCATCATATGCCACTAATAATGTTTTTTTTTGTTGATTTTTTAGGCAATTTTTTCTTTTATCTGTCGAGCACTTTTATGCCAGTTAATTGAGGTTCAACTGTAATAAACTCAATGTGTGAAACTAACAAAGCCACAGTCATCACTATAGGCCTTTCAGATTATTCTGGTAATAAAAACAAAAACAGAAATAACTGATCTTGATGACTCCAAAGATATTCATACGAAGCTCTTGTTTCCGTCACCCATCCATTGTGTTTTTTGTGCAACTCAATCTCCTTTTCAATTGATTGCAACCTGGAAAGTGCCATGCCATTTCGGCATTTGTGCTGTTACATTGTTTTCAATCTGCATATGCTTGTAACTTCATGGACAATTTAATCATAACTTAATATATACCTATGCTATCTTTTCAATCTGCACCTCAGGTGAAACACACTACGACGGATATATGATAATTTAATTTTTTCATTTCTGTTTTAGCATAGCTGAAAGATGCCACATGGGTTCACCAAATGCTGTGCTAATTTGTTTTCTTTTAGACATACAAATGTGTAACTCTCATAGTTCCCACATATAATTCTCCTTGTATTGCCCAATTGGCCTCACATTCTCTGCCTATTGGTATGTCATGAAGCCCCTCAATTTATTGAATGTCTCCCAGTTGTGGTCTGTTTTCCCTCAAATAAGAGAGGCATTGTGAACTGCAAGGTGCAGAAGTCTCTTGAAAAATGTTGATAGTAATATACCGATTAGTATCAATATCTCCATCAATATATACATTTCTTCACTGGTGATGTTTCACTAATGATTTACATGGGAGCATGGCTTAGAAGTGCCTTTTGGAACAAATTACTATATGTTTGCTTCAATGCATATAAAATCTATTTTTTATGCATCAAATATATATGTAAAACTCTCCAAAGTACTATCTACTAATATTTAAGAGTCTGTTTGTCCAACAAAAGGAATTCCAGATGGAGGATAATTCTCACCAACTAGTTCCCAGACAAATGATTTTGGTTGAGAGTCGCAGTCCTCAGATTCATTTTCATAACTGCTTTAAGTAATGTCATCCTGCATATAATCCTCAACACATACAACATTTGAATCACTCTGGGATGAAAGAGATTCTTTTCCACTGTCACTCTCATGTAGGAGGAGTGGGTTGACGATAACCCCTTCATAGGTGAGTTCCTGGGCTAGCAAGACCCCAGAGAACCTGACAATCCAGTAGCTGGGCAGATAACACCAGCTCCGGCATCCTCTTGACATCCAACAACTGGGAGCTGGAAGAGTTCATTTCAAATGGACCCAGCTTTGGTGTGGAGAATCAGCCACTGCCTAACAAACTGTATTTGCTGCTTCTGAAGGCACTGGTCCCACAGCAGAATCTGATAAGTATTGTGGGTGGTATAGGTTATGGCCATGCCCATGTTTCTTGTCATTCATGTGTACCAGAAACGATTTGATGGAGTAGCAGCAGCATACTCGGATGAGGGGCTCTTCTGCCAGGTTTGCCAGGGAACACTGTTCTCAGCACATGTGCCGTTTATAGACCATAGACCACTGCCAAATCATAGCAGTGGTCTATGGTAGCCTTGCAGCTTGTATCAACTATGCTGAAGAATTCATCCACCAGCTCCCAAAGTAGCAGGTGAAAGTCAACATGTTCCTGCGGAGGGCACTCGGCATCTGGTAGATATGTCTAGTTGCCATCTTGGCTGGCCTAGTTTGTGAGTGTCTAACTTGTCATTTGCAGGGAAATCACATTCAATGGAAATATAGTTACCATTAAATGCACCAGAAATGTTTGTTAAGTCAAATAAATAGTCAATAAAAATGTCAATGGTCACAAAGAAGTCAATATAGGGCAAATTATTGCAATGTTAAAAAGAAATAACAAAGGGTAAGATAATTAGCACTAGATAGGAAAATATGGAGGGTTGCAGTCAACCAATATTTGGATTGAAGTGCTAATTATGGTGAGATGTGAATAATACCTAACTATATGTGAAAAAAGTGTATAAGGAGCCAGGCACCATCCTTGAACAATGCCTTACCATAAAAGCCTATAACAGCTTACCTCTTTAATTTCCTGGTAATACAGGTGAAAGAAGATCAAAGCATCATTCATGTTCTTCTTCAGTTTGGCTGCACGGTTAGGCTTTGTGTAACATTCCTTCACATTTGGTCTCACATTCCTGATTGTAAAAGAACCAATAAAACATTATTTATGATAAAAATTTTAATGCCATAAATTAGAAATGCCATGGAATGACTGCTATAACACAGTTCAATGATCTGAATTCCATTTCTTATCTTTTTCATCTCTTCTAGTTAACCTTCAAATAATGATTAACAATTGTACAAATACCAATTATTTCTGAAATGGAGGACAAAATACTAGCTTAATCATATGGGATTGCATGCATGGACTAAGAATGATTAACAATTGTACAAATACCAATTATTTCTGAAATACTGGAAAATACTGATCTTAATCATAGAGTTGAAAAAATGCTAAATTACAAGGTTTGTATAAAGAATATAGGGAACAATTTTTTCCTGACACGACTGTACATTGCAGCACGCTTGCACCTTGCAGGCTTGGTAGCGGGGGGGTCTGACCATTAACACATGCCAAGTGCCATCACCTGTGAGCATTTGTTCAGGCTAGATTGTGTTTTTAGAGGATCTGTGTCAAGTGACTCAGTGCAAGCACAAAATGCAATGAATAGTTGAACAGTGGTATGCCATTAAATTTTGGGTTACACCCTTATCACGGAAAATTTGGCAATGCAAAAGATATTCGCTACACTTGTCCCTAAGGTCTTGACGGACGACCAAAAGCCGAGTCTGCTTGCGAAGACCTTCTTCAATACATTGAAGAAGACCCTGACTTTTGGACATTATAATCACAGGGGGCCAAAATCACATAACTATTTCCTATTCCAAAAAAATGAAGTCCTTTGTTAGAGGACACCACCATGGGACCCTAAGTACCATCAAAGAAGCCTGCACGCATACCCTTACGGACCTTCCAGAATGCACCTACCAGGGAGCCTTCGAGTCATGGAAATCCCACTCGCAAAAGTATGTCGACGCTCAAGGGATGTGCTTTGAAGAATTTTGAGGCAATGTAGCAATATCTGAAATCTATTTTTTCTAAACTTTTACCGATACTTTTACATCAAGGTCACAGGGGTGGAGTAGTCAGGAAGGTGAGTGAGTGGCACTGGATTTTAGTCATTTGTGTCCCTTGGTTCTCTCTCTCTCTTTCTTTGTGACTGCATACATAGAAGAAGGGCTGTGAGTAGTTCAACAAAATTGGCTTGCATCAAGAACACTAGTAAAATTTTATTATGGACACTTCATTAAGGATATGCTGCAAGTGATTGCTAAATAATGTTCTTTCACAACATATTTTTAAAGAGTAATTATAGTGAGTGGAATGCATTGATTCTGATTTATGAATTCAAGAACCTCCAGTCAATGGAATGAATTAATTTTCAGACTCAAGATGTACTCTAATGCATTTATGAAAGAATTGTTTTTAATACCTAGAATTTTGTCTTTGCCATATTTGCATTTTTTAAGGAAACCCATGTGTTCAAGTCACATACAGTGATGACCCGGTTTCTTAACTGAATAGAATAACATAAACAAAGTTAACATTTTAAATTTCAATTAATTTGAAAATTCAATATTTTTATTACAAATCACTAGAGACTTGACTAAAAAATGGCAATTTTTCATTCACACTACAGACATATAGTTCAAAATAATTGCAAAAATTTTCCTTTGCAAACTTTAAACGCACAACTAAATTATCCACACATTGATATACCTTACATGAAATTCACTTTATTCGTTGTTGAGATATAAAGCATCAAGCATCGATTACAGTGAGTTCCTCTTTCAATAAGTACTTTTAAGTATTTTGTCAGCGATTGTTATAGCAGACTTTGAATGTCTTAAAATGAATCGTGACAATTAAGTGTCAAATGTAATATGTAACCAGTGTGTAACTAACATAACTGTCGACTGGATAGAAAAGCATTTTATTGTTTATTACTCAAATACAATTGCATATAACTGTCTAAATTTACAAAATAATCTTGAACAAAATTTTTTTAAAAAGTTTGACCAATTTTTATTACAATAAAAGGATTAACCCACTCATTTATTGGGGCTCTCTTTAGGGCAGGTCTTCCATCTCTGTATCAAAGGCACACCCTAATAATATCAATTAGATAACATTCTGACATGGGACTCAATTATTACACAATTAGAATGCTCAACAATACTTTATAGTCTGCATTTCCCCCGATAATAACTAATAAAGTAATGTATTGAAATACAATGTAAACCTCCAATGTGCCAAATGCTGTTCAATCAAGTGTCATCAAATGAAATTTTCATGTGTAATTCTCAACTCATTCTCATTCAATTTCTCATTTTCAACTGTAATTTTTCATATTTTTCAAGAAATATCTCTATTGACTTGTGAGTACTATGTCACTGCATATGTCAACACTCTTTCGCCTAAAAGCAGAATTACCCAAACTGAAGCAAAAGGCAAGAAGAAAAGAATGAGAATCACCTCAGTGAGAATATTTCCCTTTGCAATGAGTTGCCTTGGTAAAGTGACAACTGGGGCGAACAGAGAACCAGAATAGGACCTCTGGACACCCCCAGCTAGGATCCAAGCTGAGTGATTTCCTGGGTCAGGGAATTACTTATTCATTGAATTCATTGTATGACATCTGGCAGTTTTGGCACCTGTTCGGAACTTTTCTATAGCATGAAGTTTTCTTAGGTTCTCCACCAGGTCAGGCAGTTCACCACCGATGTTTTGATAGGCAACCCTGCCATCTTCTTCTAGGGTTGGATGACCAGGATCAAGTTTTTCCATGGTTATATATGCTTGCTCTTAAGCCTGGTGTTTTCTGATTGGTCCGTTCCGATCTACCTTGTCCTGAGTTTTTCAGTAGACGAACAATGGGCATTCCGTAGTGACTTAGCCCATATCTGGTATTTCCCACCAGTTATATCTTAATGGCCTCCTTTGCCATCCTGTCCCTATAATCATTGGAGTGACAGAGTATTTCTGCCTAGTCCAAATTAGTTATTGCTGAGGCTATGGTCAGCAACCATGGATTTTTTTGCCAGATGCAACCTGATGCGAGCTCTTGTGCTCCTTTAGTTATGTCTCAATTGTTCAGCCGGTTACTGAATGGGACATGGGATGTCATACACAGGAATTTTCAGTCCAATCCAATCCATTACTCTGAAAAGTCAGCTCCATAATTTTATGGATGGTTTGTGGATGGTCTGGATTTTGTTTGTTGAGTATTACCAATATTAGACTTTCCAGATGGGTTTCTCCTGGTCAAGAGCAGTCCTCTATGGGGCCAGGATTGAGTTGTGTGGTTTTCTTTCCGAAAGTAAGTGGTACTCGCCAATGATCCTTTTTAAAGTCAGGTGGATTTCTCTTTCACTATATCCATCCAGACAAAGTCTTTTTGAGATGTTGAAGTACCATTGGTAGATATTCCTCATTGACTGTTATTTATATGTAGATTATCTGCATCTTCCTTGAGCTTGGTGGAACAGATGGTAATACTGCTCTCAGCTGTGAAGAATGGTAGTGGCTAGAGACATTGAGGGTGCTGTCGCTGTGAAACAAATATCGGCACACCTTGTGACCCAATGATCCATCTCAAATGTAGTGGATGAGAACACTGAGGAAGCACTGTCTGTTGTTTCCTCCTTTTCTATGGTGAATTTGATGTTGTCATTTTGGTTACTGTATCGTCCAAAAATTACCTAAGTGTATTCAGTCTGTGTGGCCAGATTGTGAACATATCCTCCACATATTTGTATAAGCACTGTAGAGGCCATTGAGACGTCTGGTGAGAAATACAATCAACCATAACACCAGGTATGCGCTAAGTCACTTTTGGCAGCCCGTCATTCATTTACTGAAAAACTCAAAACAAGGAAGATTGGAATGGACCAATCAGGAAATACCAGGATCTGTGGCAAACATATATAACCATGGAAAAACTTGACCCATGCCCTCAACACGACAGAGCAACGGCAGAGTTGGCTACCGAAAAGTCTGTTGTAAACTACCTGACATGGTAGAGAACCCAAGAGAAGTTAACCCACACAATACACCAAGTAAACACCAATCTTGAATTATTGTAGCACTTATATAAATGACTTTGTTATGTTCTTTATGGTGATATTTCATGTTTGGTATAATATGACATTGTTTCATGGAGTGATGAAGTCAACAAATAATATATTATAAAGCTGAACTATCCTTCAATAGTTGATCCATAAGTCTTTAAGAATATGTAAAATCTATGCCCAGTGACTGGAGCCTATTTTGATTTCTCTTTTGTATCCTGAATGGTAAGCAGGAATCATCATCTTTAAATCAGAAAGGAAAGAAGAACACAAACTGCTTACATATTGCTGAAAACTACAACCTAATCAGTTTTACTATTTCACAGCCAGTGATTTACAGCTTAGCAAGAAAGTTTACTCTGAATTTCTACTACACACCAGGGAAATACTATCTCGCAAAAATATTCCTTTGCATACAGAGATCATTTCATTACAAAATTTAGCAATCTTTTTCAGACCACAGAACAAGTATTACGTGTGATACAATGTGCATACTTCAAATTATCAATTTTCAGGGAAGAAGGTGAGATAGGACGAGCGAGAACTCCTTTTTGATTAATACCCCTTAGATTTTAAAACACTAATTACAGTAGACTCTCGTTATTATGAAGTTCACGGGACAAAATAATCGGCAGATCGTAACAAGTTTTTATATAAACATTGTAAAAAATATCAATTTGCTCTTTTTTGACCCGTTTAATCTTTTGAGTGTTACAGTCATACTGTGAAATAATATCAGACACATAAATACAATCAAATTATGTGCAAATATATGAAATCAAAGTCTAATTTGTTGTTCGAAAATCATGCATGACACTTTTTTGTAGTAATCTTTGAAATCCAGGGAATTAATTCAGCTGGGAGATTAATTCCACGGAAAAACTGCTCGGCTGCTTGTACAATTACTATGCGGCAAAATTAATACAGTAGAATTCAAAATTTAATTATATCGATTTTATGGAAAATTTTATTTCTTGCAAGTTGGTGATTGGTGGGATCCCACTTGATTTATTAAGTGATATGGAATTGTATCTAACCTAATAAGAAATCCAACTGTGTATTTGCTTAACACAATTGGGATTAATGATTAAATTTAACTAAGTCAGGTTTCGTTAGCTTTTCAACTAATTTTTTATTATTTTAATTGTCGTATTATTTAACATTTTAACCAATAACACTTTTGCTAATGATTAAATTATTCGTTACGTGCATTCCTTATGTTTCGCTTTGAATTTACAAATTTTAAACGGAATGTTATCTTTACTGATAACAAAGTTCTTGTATAATGAACATACAAGACAATTTCTGAGCATAAATTTTCAAGCATTCAACATATTGTCTGAGTAAATCCACAACAAAAAAAAATGGATAATGGAAAGAGACACTATTATAAAAAATCTGTAATTTGTTTTTGAACTTTGTTTCGCTCCATCATCTCTTCTATCATGGCTTCATTTATTTCAAATAAAAACTGAATTGAGAGTCGACATTATCACTCACTAGAAAATCACAAAGTGTGTTTAGGGCAAGCATAACATCATGTTTTTTAGGTGAAACAATAGCCACATCATTTTTATCTTCGCTGCTGTCTTGACTGGGCCCTGCAACAGCTTCTTCCGGGTCATCTTAATAGAGTTGCACATCATCAACAATTGAATCAGTTTTTATATCAAATATAATCAATTTTCGATGGTGATATACCAAGATGAACAATAGAATCTCTGAAATCACTTGCTAAACCCCTTTCCTGAGCCGTGAATGCGTCATCAATCCTCTAAAAATTTGAGTTACACATAAATATTTGCAGCTACTGATATTATTTTAACATTATCATCAGTATGTAGTGTAATTACTCACTAGCAGCATAAACCTCCACATTAGTTGTGGGTAAAGGGAATCCTGCCGCTCTCAAGCAATTCGCGATTGTTTGGGAAAAAAATCTCCTACAGCACAAATTTCGTGCAAGATGGTCCATTTCGGAATTCTGTGACTTGTTTTCACCATTTCTTCCCACAAATATAAAGAAGATTAATTTGACTAAAGAACTGAATTAAGAATAATACTGACCACTTGAATGATTGGAAAGCGTAAAAAAAGTGTATACGTTCTGATCATGCGTAGGTAGTATTGTACAAGTCTCCTCTGGTACATAACTTTAAAGTTTTGACTATACACCCTTATCCAATGGTTGAGCTTTACTTGTAGTATGCGGAGATAGACATTATTCACAAAATTTTCACCCATTTTGGATGGGCAGTTGTTATGTAACAGTCGTTCGAGTGAGTTGATGTGAGTATTTTTGTGAAAATGGTTAAAATCGAGTATTTAGCTGTTATTAAATATTTGTTTTCAAAATGCAATACGCCTATGCAAATCACAGATGAGTTGGATTCTGTGTATGGGGATTCTGCACCATCATTTACCACAGTGAAATTTTGGGCAGCTGAATTTAAACATGGCCGTAAGAGCTTGGGAG
>WURS02334670.1:0-17962 GCA_011762765.2 Rhinocypha anisoptera
AATTTTTATATTTTACACTTTTAATCTCGAGTTTTTACACAAGCCAAGGGTAGAACTTTTTTTAAAAGTTCAGATTTTTTAAAATTGAAAGTCTATTACATGGACTTGTCGGGTTATAACTAGAAACGTGCTCAATGTTGGGTTATAACCAGACAATATTTTTAACAGTGATTGTTGATACATTAGGTTGCTTTTATCTGCAATCCCTATTTTAATTATTATTGTTATTATTATCCTTTTTTATCAAGATTTTTTTTCAACTCTATTTTTGAGCCAATTTTCTTTAAATCTCAGATAATATCCTCAATTTAATTTTCAACTACTTCTACAACACTCGTAACTCTCCCTCTTTTTGTGCGTTAAGGTCATGTCACAGCTTGAGTATTGACCTGTCACAAGCAATGTGTCCGGTTGCTTCACACTTTGGCACCAAGTCGATCGGTAATTGGATTCGCGCCCTCGATTGCTCTCTTTTTCTCTTACTCACTCACTCACTTACTCCCTCCCTATTTCTGTGTCGTTCACCCTCAGGTCTTGCTGTGAAGACCAATAGGCAATGAAGACCAGATTAGTTTTCCAGTTGGCCATCACTTAGTATACCTCTCTCTCTCTCTCTCTCTCTCTCTCTCTCTCACTTAACTAGAAGAAAAATCTCTTTCTTTTCTCTTCCAAGTAGATAGATTTAACATCTCTTTTACTCTTTTTTATTTAACATCTTAACTCACTGACAGTGGAATTCAGAGGTTAGATGCTTATCTTCCGACTCCCTGGGATCAAAGAATGATAGAGATGAAACAACATAAAATATATACTAAGTAAAAAACCATATAAAAACAATAAACGAGAGAAAGATATTGTCAAAAAATAGATGGAACATTTTTATTAAAAATATATTAATAAAAAAATCATTGATAATGAGTTTAAAAAATATAATAATTTGATAAATAAAAAGTAGAAAAATTACGAAAAACTGATAAAGATGAGATGAAAAGATAGGAAGAAAAGTAAGGAAAAGAGAAATGGAGATAAATGAGTAAAGGAAAAAATAAAGAGATTAGCTGAAAGAAAGAGAGAAATAGAGAGAGAAGGAAGTCGATTAAAGGTATGCTAGAAGATTAGGCGCTATTGGAGCTAGTGCAGGCATTCAACAGTTTGGTGTAAACTGATCCCATGCTAGGCTAACCGATTATGCAACATTGCGACATTGTGCTAAAGAAGAGTAATATTCACGTAGAACCCTGGCAAACATGCTAATCCGATTTAGCTCGTTGTCAGGAGTAAGTAGGGGAGAGAGAGTGAAGCAAAAAAGATGAAAATGAAGACATTTGGAGAGTTGAAGCGAGCCAAATGTGCCTGTCAAGTGATGCGATCAATCAGGCAAGCAGTTTCAGTGTTACCACTCAATCTATAGAGTGTTCCATACACCTTCAATTTGAATTTGGTTATTCCAAATATTATTCTATTCTTATAATGAAAGAGATGAAAAAACTTTATTTATAAATTAATGTAAATTTATTGTTGTTAAGATTTCCAAACTTACAATTTAAAATGTAATTACATTTTTAAAAACTTTAAATTAATTTAATTAAAAAAGTTTAAATTTAGAATATCTATAAATATTTTTAATAATTAAATCAATTGATAATTTATTGTTACAAATAAGTATGTTACTTTGGCTGATTGTGCTTAAAACAAAACGTATAGAAATTAATACTTATAAATTGAGTATTGTCCAAATACGACAAAAGTGTTTAAACGGTTAAAATTGAATAATAAGTTGCTAAAAACGCTGATTTATTGCTATTTGCGCAAATTTTTACATAAAGTTTATGGAAGCGGCTTATTGTAGTATCATGGTGTGTTCTACAGTAAAAAATAAACAATTTTGATATGTAAATATTTGATTTGTTTTTTTAAGGATTTTTATGATTTTAGATTTATAATTTTATTGTAATAAAAAATAATTGTTTTTTGTGGATCAATTTCCCAAAACCAATAGAGAAACCTTAGAAAAAATTACAACTTGAAAGAATCTTAAGGTAAGTGCTAAACAACCTTTATGTTGCTTGGAGTCAAATAAAGAAAACAAAATAAAATTATAATATTTTCAAGAGGGTCGGCGATAAAGCGCCGTCTGCCTCTTGTAAATAAACGGCTGCAAAGGCGCAGAGGTTAAACTTGAATTATTCTAATTCGAAGGAATACGCAAAAAATTGAATCAAATCGTGTGAAACTGAAAAAGTTCGAAAGTTCGAATCAAATTGAATAAGAACTCGAAGAGTTATGTACAACATTCAAATCGAATCGGAATAAGATTCAAATCAAAACACAGAAAGTTAGATTTGAATCGGTGATGAATTTGAATCCGTTAAGCACAGTGAAAGTAGCGTAACTGTTACAGTGCATTTGCTATAACACAGAAAAATTTGACGACGACAACGTCGACGACCAAAGTCTATCACGCATTAATATAGAGTAGATTTTAATTTACCTGTGCAGGTGAGAGGTTTAAAAATCCAACCACCTAACGGAAAATCAGATAATTTATGGTTCACCCTATACCGTGATTGCTCTCAACTCACCAACCATACCTTGGATAAATTAGATTTGCCAATTTCATTTAGTATCGTTTACTTTTCATGCAATCTTGCTATCATTATATATCTCAAGCAAGACAAGTGTCTTCACCACAAACGGTGACATTGTGTTATCAATCAATCTTGTTAGTTTATGTTTTTAAACTCATGTTGCAATTTAGTTTCTTCATTTCTCTTCTTCCCATTCGTCTATTTTAAATTTGCAAAATTTATTAAGTTAGTGTATTTTTAACTTGCCTATATAATTAAAATGATTGACAATACGACATATTACGACTATTGACACAAGAATTCAAAAAAAAAATTTTAAATTTTAAAACTATTTATGCTATTTTAAAAGCTATTATTTTTATATTTTTTATATTTTTTAAGTTATATAGTTTTACAGTAAAAATATATTCAAATAATAATAAGTTTTAAAATTTATTGAATGTTATTTTATCAAATGCAACAAACAATAAATAAATAAATCCAAATTCAGTTAATCAAACGAATTAAATGTACTTAATTGTACATATATTATTAAGAAATTTTACAAACCGATTTAGTAAAAGGATTAACCATAAGTTAAATTTTACTTTCTACGCAAAACCTCAAATAAAACATTGATTCACGTTTATCAAGCTTTAAAATTCATTTGATATAAATCCAAATAGATTTTGTCAGACAGCTTAAATCACAATTCAACTCGTATTAAATTTGAATTTAAGCCTAGCAATTTTGGGTTTATCTTTCACTATTCAAAAAAGGAAAATAAAAAAGTCAAAGTAAAAGAGAGTATCTTTTACTCTTTTTTGTTGACAGCATCTTTGAGATCACGAACACAAATATAAATAAGTTGATGCGTCTCACTTCTCAATGCATCTCTGTGTATATATGTATTAATCTAAGAAACCCATAAAATAAATCTTAACTTCTTCTCGCTTTCTATTTCTTGCTTTTATATCTAAATATGAACACACAAGCAGTCACTAACATCTCAGCGTGATGTTCATAAATCAGTACACAAGATTCCGAGCCAAAATCTAGTGCCAATGTTTCAATGTGTGTATCAAAACCACCGGACGAGCTGGAAGAAGACGAAACATTGAAAAATGAGAGAAAAACAATGAAAAAAGAAGAAATATAAGTGAAAGTCACAATGTTTCAGTAACTCGACTCACTCTTTCTCTTCTTTCACAGTGTGACAGGAATTAAATAAATTAGAAAGACAGCAAAAAGGGGAAAGTGCGAGATACTGACCAAAGTAAATAACTGTCGTGAGGGTTGATCATAATTTATATCTTGTCCCAATCTGATCCGATCTGTCTTTGGCAAAGGGGATACTGAAAGCAAATGAAGGAAGAGGGAAAAAGAATGAGAGTAAAAGAAAATCAGAGAAATGAAGCAAAGTGAAAGTGTTCTTTCCCCATTTGGTCATCCTCAATGTTCCATCACTCTTTCCGTTTACACTCTTTATTTATGATGATGATGTCACCAACGTTTGTGAAACTTCGTGTGTGTCCAGCCTGTTCAATCGATTGCCATATCACTCTTTCTAACTCTCTCTCTCTCTCTCTCTCTCTCTCTCTCTCATACACCCTTTTACTATTTCTCTCTCTTTTCTTTCTCTCTCTCTCTCTCTCTTTCTGTCACTATTTCTCTCTTTTATTTTCTCTGTCTCTTTTTTCTTTCTCTCTCATACACCCTCTTATCATTTTTTTCTTGTTCATTCTCATTCCTCTTAAATTTTTCAATTATATACTCATTTTTTATTTATCCTTGTTTTTCATTTATTTTTTGATATCACAATTTCACAATTTTTTACTTACTCTCAATTTTTTACTCATTTTATTTTGTTATACATTTTAATTTGTTTTCTAGATTTATTATTTCAATTTTTGTTAGTTTCTATTTTTTATTTGTTCCTCCTAAAATAAAGTTGTCCCCAGTGGTGTGAGGATGCTGTCATGCAAGATGGCTAACATCCGGTAGATTGGTCGAGCTTTGGAGAAGCGAAGACAGATTGCTTCCTCATTTGAAACTCAACTCAAGCTTTCTCTTTCTCTCTCTTTCTCTCTCTTTTTTTCTCTCTTTCTCTCTCTTTTTCTCTCTCTCTCTCTTTCCCTCTCGCCCTTACAGCGATCTACGCTGCCTGTTTCACGCTTTTCATCATCATCATCTGTTGCGCCATTGTCCCCTCATCTTTCTCTTTCCCTCTTTAATCTTTTTGCCCTCTCTCAACACTCAACTCTGGCCTTATTGTCAATTGGCCTTGACATTGAGCTATCATTCCGCTTTATTTTCATTGTATTATCTTGTTTAAAAATCAAAAGAAAAACGCGAACAAACATCGATGAATGACAGTAGCAACAATAACAACCGAAAAAACTCAAAAACTCACTCACTTTGATCACATTTAATTAATGATTTTATTTTACATTACAATAATATGTTATCAATCTTGTTACAATTTAAAATATGTCAATTTAGTTTAAATTTATTTGATATACTTTTTCACTAACATCTCATTCTTGACTTTGTGATTGAACAATTTAATTTAGTTTAAGTGGAACTAGGATGTCTTTGAAGTAAGGTTATTGGAGATCACTAATCGATCAAGAAAGTTTTGCGTCATCAATTTTTTGTTCTTGTTTTAATCAGAAAAATGAGAAAATGATAAAGTTTAAATTTTGTATCGACTTTGAAAAATTGATCAAATTATACAAAAATGTTGTTATAAGAGTAGTAAATTGAACGATGTAACCCTGAGATCCAATAAAAAATAGCCGAGTCGCTTGTTGCAAATTAAATTAGTAGATTAGTTGGTAATATATTTGATTAAATTAATACAAAAGTTTGCACAAGCATTCACACACACTAACACATAGTTTCGCTCACTTATCTCTATCTATCTCTTGTTCTTTCAACATTATTCCATCATCGTAATGAGTTTATTCAATTTGACTGATCCATTCTCATCTGATAAGCTCAATAAAAAAGAATATATAGAAAAGAAAAATGCATTTGAGTGGGGAAAATGTAAAAAAATTGAAATATTAAAATAAAACACATTTGAAAAAGATTCTTTAAAGAAAAAATCCACTGTAATAGACACCGTAATATTTTAATTTGCCTTAATAGCAAAAAAGGAAAAAAATTGCACTCACGGTGCCAGTCACTGTCCTTGACATTGCTCACCCTATTATCTCGTGGTTGGAAATGTGAGAGAGGGAGAGAGAGAGGAAGAGGGAGAGGAAGGGAGAGAAAAGAGAAGAAGAAAGAGATAGAGAGAAAAAGAGAGAGAAAGAGAGAGAGAGAGAGAGAGAGAGAGAAACGGCTGCTCTAAGTGAAAAAGGTACTTTTGACATAATTGCATTATCGAGCCGATGTCAGGGTTTCTTTGCAAAAGTGAGCTAGTTCGCGCTCTGGTTCGCAGTTGATCTCATCTTCCAATGTCACACAGAGAGAGAGAGAAAGAGAGAGAGAGAGAGAGAGAGAGAGAGAGTTTCCAATTTGCCTAAGTGCGACACATACAATAATGATGGTGGAGAAAATGACTCCATCGCGGTGTCTCTTCAGTGATAAGAGTCAAATTAATTAGTGGGCTTGAACGAGAGAGAGAGGGTTTTGTGAAAACAAAGTAGAAGATAGAACATCTTTCTTTGCTAAAGCTATCCATCAGACCACTGCCAATTGGGATGGACACCAAGAGAAAGAAAGAGAGAGAGAGAGAGAGAGAGAGAGAGAGAAAAGGAGAGTGAAAGAGAGAGAGAGAAAAAGAGAGATGAAGAGAGAGACAGGGAGAGAAAGGAAAAGAGAAAAAAGAAGAGAGAAACAGAAAGAGAGAGAGAGAGAGAGAAATGGAGAGAGAGAGGAAGAGATAGATAGAGAATAGGAGAAAGAAAGAGAATAAGATATTGTGTGTGTATTAAAGCGACACCAACAATAGCAGTCAAAAAGTACAATTCGCACCGCTATCTTATCACCCGGAATGCTGGAACCAACTGGCAATTGCACCCAAACCAACGCCCGAGGATTACCCGTGGATGGCACTTGGCCGATAAGACCAGTCAAAGCTCGCTTGACAGTGGTCAATTTCTCACAGTACCAACCAGCTTTTAGGTACCGTTTTAACTTTTCAGCTATATATACATACACCATATATAAACAATACAGATTGCATGCAAAATTTAACTTATCTCTGTTTCACAAAACGCTGTGTGTGTGCAAACTGTTGATTTATGCATGTTGTTGCCATTCACACAATGCGGAGACTCTCTATCTTAAATTTGAAATTATAATTTAGAACATTTAACAAACTAGTTTCAGTTTTTGAAATGATAACAATTAACTGTTAGGAGTAAATTTGTAACATATCTCAAATTTATTCTATGTGTTTGTGTGTTAAAACAATACAAATGTTATCATTTCACATATTAGCTATTCATATAAAAAAAGCCTAACACAAACACAAGTGTAGAAGTGTCAGTTCACATGTTATCATCTCACTATACAAAATAATAAGATCACATTTGTGTAACAATTCAATAATGTGTTTTTTGCTGTTGCCAACTTTGACTGACGACTCTCCCGTTGATTCAGTTATCATCAACATCACCGTGGTATATAGACCAATGGTGACTTTCTAATTGGCAAGACAAACAACTGATTGTTGTCACTCTGATGTAAGACAAGAGAGGAGACAAGATGAAAGAAGTCGGCATCTTTTTCGAATTCTACTGGACACGTCCATTGATCTTTTCAAAAGCATTCGAGAGGAACAGAAAATGACTAAAAAAGCAGATTCTTCTAATTTAAAGAGTGTGCCGGCATCTCTTTGCTTAGTGTACTTGTGTTTTGTCTCGTTAAGAGCTCGTTAAACGCTGAATGAGATGTTCCAAATTGGTGAGTATGAGAAGGAGAGAGTGAGTACCGGTAACGTGCTTGGAAAGCTAATAATGTCTCAAAATGTGGCCTTGAGTAGATTCATTCTCTCGATGTTGCCCAATGCTAGCATCGTAGAGTGGACAATGGTTTATTTGGTTTTACTTGGCAAACACGATAAATCAGCTTTTCTTTCTCAGTTTCAAAAGTCAAAACCCGCATGTTCACTTCTCTAGCTTTTTCGAGAGTCACCTTGTTGACACAGTCATGATTAATAAAATTAAAAAGATCGAATAGAAATAATAATAAGAAAAAATAAGATAAAAAGATTATACCTTCTATTGTTCTAGATCACAAAAATAAACAATCTATTAGAAGCGATGATCCATCATCATCACTCGTAAGCAATAATCATATTTTTTCCTTCCAAATATCAATTTTTATGATTTGTGTTTTTGTATTACACTCGTTTCTGGGCATACTTGGGCAAGTAACACAGAACAAGAATAATTTTTTATTTTAAAAAAATATTTGAGAACAATTTGATAAATTGATTTAATCTATTTAAGCTGTATTTTAAGCTGTCAACGAGAATTGCTCGGGCAAGTTGATAAGCAAATCGATGAAGCCATCACAGTTGTGATGATGACAGCATTGTGATGATGAAGATGATGATTGTGATGATAAATCAAATAGATTACGTCATCGTTCATTGTCAATTCAACCAATGAGTAGACTGACATGCAAATTGTTTTCTGCACTTGTGGCTATCTTTAAATAGACAATAGTAATATCTTTATTTAATTAGAAATTAATTAGATTTATACACTTTAATGAAACTTAATTTCTAAAAATTAAGATCCTAACATTACAACACAGCCCACTAAACGTTCCATTTACTAACTTAATTATTACCGCTGAAAATTTCATTACTAAGACGTATTATTAAATTGTATTTCATTTAATAAAATTTATTAGTAAGCTTGAAATTTGATTAACGTATAAATATATCACAAAGATTCCGTTTGCAAATTTGTTTTACTTTTTTCTCCCTTTCCACTGCCGACTTCTTTCTATGTGTGCATATATGTGTGTAAGGTTTATAAGCTTGAATAATTGATTTGATTTGATTAATAGCAAAGAGAGAGAGAGAGAGAGAGAGAGATGAATAGAAGGAAGGAAGTTAAATACTGAAACTGCACAAGACACAATAGCGCACGTGTTTTCAGGGTCAAAGTTGATGCGAGTTAGCATAGTCAGTAGAGAGGGAGAGAGAGAGAGAGATTAATTTACACTGGACAAATGAGGTTTTGTGTGTGTAGAGTGCCCGAGGGTTCAGGGTCTATTCGATGATCGTTGCGTAATTGGGTCCGGTTTTGTTGCTTCACTCTCTCACTATAGTCCACGATTTACCCAAACCAAGTGCTCATTGTGCTCTAGCTAGCTGTGCAAAACGGTAACACAATCCACAGACGGTTTGGACTTACCCTCCCCCACTGTGACTTGCATCTCGCCATCCAAATTATATTAATAGTCTCTCTCCTAATGGCTCTGCAGAGATACAGTACGGATTTTGGGGGGGTTTTCACTCTGGTTTTCTCTATTTCTCTCTCTCTCTCTCTCTCATTCTATCTCTCTCTATTTTTTCTCTCATTTTATCTTTCTCTTATTCTCTCTCTTATTCTATTTCTCTCTCTCTCATTTAATCTCTCTCTTAATCTCTCTCCCTCTCTCCCTAACTTTCAGATTCAATGTCTCCCACTGATTAGCCTTCTCTTATTCTCTTATACCAAAATGGATATATCTCTCTCTTGATGCATGCTGGTTAAACCTAATAATGTCTGTACCCCATTCTGCATCTCCATTACCATCTCTTGCCCACTCTCGTTTTGTCCGACCCTCACCCCAGCATCTCTGGTTGCAAACTCAAGGCCAATTACAGCCAAGTACTCCTCACTGCACTCCCTACTCCCCTAGTCACGTGCCCCATGATTCTTGTTGTATTCTTATTATTATTATATTCCATTTGCCACTTAAGTCTTCTTTTCTTTGATTGTTTTTTCTATGCATACACACATACACATTCATGCATAGTTTGTTGCTAATCAAAACATGCCACGTGCCAAAGCTTTTGGTGGTTAATCTTTTCAGTGTTTGTTAAGTGTAATGATGACAACAAAGTAATTATTTGTACACATATAGAAAAACATTAAGAAAAGGTTTTATTCAAAAGGATTTAGTCATTAATAATATTATTTATTTATGAGCTGTTGGTGAAAATATAACACTTGAATCATTTGTAAAACAATTTGTTAGGAATTTTCTTTAGAGGATTAATTAGGTATTTTTTAATTTTAATGAAGTTAATAAAAATAGTAAACTTATTATATTTAATATATTTATAGTTTTTAAATGTTTTTTGGCTTGAATTCATACAATTTTGCTTCTGTGTTGATATAAGATTGCTGCAAACAGTAAATTTGATGTAAAAACAAGTTTTTAAATTTCCATTGTTTGCATTGTTCTATTTTGATTTTTAGTGAATCTTGTTTGTGTAACCAGTAATCATTATGGTTGAAATCATACTCAAAACATGCTTTTTTCTCTCTCCCTCTCTTCCCTTCTCTCTGGTTCAACGCCCCAACGTCACTGGAACCAATGATGATAGTGCCACTGTGTGTGTGTAGAGTGTCTCGTTAGGTCTCGACACAGGCACCAATCAGACTGGTGGCACGAAGCAATTGGATCAGATTCAGACTCATCGTGAACTAGCCTTCACCATGCCACCAAGCTCATCATCAATCAGAGCCAATCAACATGAGCCAAACGAGAGGCAGGCAAAAGTTTGCTTTGGGTCCGGTCCGCGGTGGCACCCAAAATGACAAATGAACTTGAGATTAGTCTTAATTGCCACCCTTCTACCCATAAGTCAGCGTATATCAATGACCACCCACAGTGAATATACAATATTCACTGTGGGTGAATATTTGATCTACTAGTTCTTCTTTTTCTCTCTTAGCATACACAATTTCTAACAAACAAAAAACTAAATTATTAATAAAGTTGAAAAATCAGACAAAAAAATTAAAGAGTTCAAATACAAAAAAAGTCAAATTAATACATTTTATCTCTCATACCAACCATGTTAAATTTCAATTATTTCCCCCGACAAAATAGACAAGATTTTCTTGGAAAGACAGTGAGACAATTGATGTCAATTTAGGAAAAACGTATAAAACTGCCAAACTACTGCTAATCATTGTAAATGTCTCTAGGAGGCTCAATTTAAACGGAGGCACAAAGTAGGGTTGTGCATTATCAGTGTTCAAACACGCGGCACATGATCACTGTTTCACTCTTACTTCTCACTTCTCCTCTTTTTTGACTCTTTCATTCTTGTAATTCCTTGTCAAATAAATTTTTATTTGATCCCCATTTTGTGGATCGAAAGGAAGGGAACAACTGCCACACATCACCAGGATCATAGTACCTATCATTTCTATGTGTTTCACTCTTTCTCTCCTTCTCTCCCCCATTTTAAACTTTCCCCGTGAGTTGAGGGATGAAAAGTGCCCTAACCCTACCCTTCTTTATCCGTTACACTTCATCAGTATATTATCGTTGTCAGTACAGAGACTCGGCTAATACCAAACAATAGCTTTGTTTTCCATTTGTGCCTTTTATTATTTAACATATAACTTTCATTTCTTTTATTTTAGAATAAATCCACAATTGAAAAGTTTTGCACGTTTCGATTTGACACACACACACAAACATAGGGTCAAACATTGCCAAGTTTTTTTTGGTTTTGCCTCTAGGCTCTTGTTCTTATTCACTTATTCTCTCTTTCTTTCCTTCACTCTCTTTCGCTCTCTCTCTCTCTCCATCTCTCTTTCCTTCTCCATCTCCCTCTCTCTTACTTTTTCTCTCTCTCCATTTTTCTCTTTTTCTCTCCATCTCGCTCTCTTTCTCTTTTCTCTCTTTTCTTTTTTTCTCTATCTCTCTCTTTCTCTCCATTTTTCTCTCACTCTTTCTTTCTATATTTCTCTCTCTCCCTCTCTCTCTCCCTCTCTCTCTCTTTTTTCTCTCTCTTTCTCTCCGTCTTTCTTACTCTCTTTCTTTCTCTCTCCATTTTTCTCTCATTCTCTCTCTCTCTCTTCATCTCTTTCATGTTACAACTGTTTGAAGTAGCTTAATTGGCGGGTGTCGCACTGTCAGGACAAGTTTGACGCATCGTGTGGAGCACCACCTGCCGCGGAACCCAGCGCGGAACTGCCCATCACTTCACTTTGTCAAACTTAACCACTGACTCGATGTAGCATTGATGATGTTGATGTGGTTTGGGACACATTTTGCTCCATTTTCTCATTGAATTCCACAGTGGGAAAAAGTGATGTGAAAAGAAAATTTGGGGAAAAGTCAATGGTGAACGAATAACGTTTCCTACCGACACACATACAAATATATCAATACTTTCAATGGACATTTGGTGTTGACAGAGCTAAGAGCTAATAATGTAAAATTAATAATAGAAAAAAATTAATTGTGTTAACTAGTTTTTATTATAATTAATTAATTAATTGAATATTTAAAAGTGGTCTATAGATAATTGTTATGGGTATTTATTTTGTTAACTAAAAAAAACACGCGGGCACGTGTGCAGTGGTTGGCGTGTGTTTGTGAATTGTTTATTATTATACACATATATTTGGTATTATACATTTATTGGCTTGTATGAATCTGCTCTTGACACTTGAAATTAATTAGAAAAAATTAATTAAAACTCCCTATTATCTTTATGTCAATTCTTAGTTTGTCAATCTAAATGAAACTTGGTCTATAAATAAATAGTCATTTAAGGCTTAAATTAAGCCTATGTGTCATGCCTGATTATGATGCCATCTCTCACCCTTTGGGTTAACTTAATGTATTGTCATATTTCATTTTGTCATTGTGCCGAAGTCTATCATATAATCTTAGTATAGAGAAAACTATGTTTGCTAGTTTCAATGCTGTTGATGAGACTAATTAAGAAATGCTCATATAATGGTATGAGTGTGAAACAAACTAGTATTACATGTTAGTTCCACCTTGCCGGAATCTAACTGGAAATGCTATTGAATCTCACCAAGTGAGATGTGCCAAAAGGGAAAACTCACAACTCATTATCAAATGGGTTTAATACCGGTACCAGAAAAAAATAATAAGTAAAAACACAAGTGGATCAAAGGGGCGTGGGGGAATTAATATTAATGAGAAGCAAAAAACAACACAATGAGACCTCAGTACACTCGGGATTAAGAATTGTTGTCGAGTGGTGCCGTGGCGTGATGATGAGTCTTTGCTTTCTACTTGGTTCCCGGTATTCCTCGCTCTCTCTCTTTCACTCTTGTTCTCTCTCACTCTTCCTCTATCTCCCTCTCCTTCTATCTCTCTCTCTCCCTCTCTCTCTCTCTTTCTCTTTTTATTTCTTTCTCTCACTCTTTCTCTCCCTCTCTCTTTTTCTCTCTCACTCTTTCTCTCTTATTCTATTTCTTTCTCTCTCATTCTTTCTTTTTCTCTTTCTCTCTATTTCTATTTCTTTCTCACTCTTTTTCTTTCTCTCTCTTTCCCTTTCTTTCCCTATTTCTCTCTTTCTCTCTCTCTCATTCTCTCCCTATCTATTTTTACTTCATTTGGTCTGTCCATGTTCCATTTTTTCAGTTGTCCCCTAGTAGATGAACTTGTGGCAGTAATGAGAGACAGATCTAACTATGCTAATTGTGATAAGTGTGCAAGTGCAAAAAGCGAGTTTGATGAGGGTGGTGAATGGGATAGGCTTGGTGCCAACGTGCTTTTTCTGCTAATCCTACTTAGTGCGTGCATGTGCCACCGGTACTCTCCAGAAGGAATCGCTCGGGACACTGTCAGTTGAGTAGTGTAAAGGGGGATGGGGCGGGCAAGGTGGAGGGTCAATGCAGCTGGTCACCGAGTCATGGCACACACGCCACTCTGTACCATTTCAACTACTGACCACTGACCGACACGCTACTCTCGGGTGTCATCAACAGAAACAATTAAGCCAAATGGGGCATCATCGAGATGGGATGGGGGGTTCAGTGAGAGATAAATTGTATGTGTGTGTGCAAAGCTTGGCACGAGACGACAAGCGGGTGGAGACCCTGACACACACACACGGTCAGAGGGCATGGTTTGGGTGAACACGCAAAGCTGTGACCAGTCGCTGAGCTAGGTCGAGTGGAGTTTGAATGTGAGAGCCGAGCCCAAAACCGACTGGATCACTATACTCGGCGGCGATGCTAAGAGAGCCCGCGCGACCTCTGACCTTGGCGGCTATGGTTATGGTGGTGGTGGTGTCACGATGGTAAGGCCACTGCACACTTGAGAGAGAGAGAGAGAGAGAGAGAGAAATAGAGAGAGGGAGAGAGAGCGAGTGAGAAAGAGAGAGAGAGAGAGAGAGAGAGAGAGAGAGAGAAAGGGAGAAAGAGGGGAGAGAGGGAGAGAGAGAGATACCAGGCACAATAGTCCCCCACGCGATCCTGCTCGGGTGGAGAGTGGGGGGAGAGAGAAAGTGCTAGCTCGGGCGAGTGGCCCCGCCAGTGGGGGACTTTTTCGTCTTACTTGCTCCCCTGCATTTCCAACTTTGGATTCGGGCGAGTCAAAAAAAAGCTGGTCCGGTGGCAGGACAGCACTTGGCACACACATAGAGACACGACTCACTGGATTTCTCTCTCTCTCTCCTTCTATCTCTCCCTTTCTCTCTCTCTCTCTCTCTCTCTCTCTGCACCAACCACTAGCCGCACGTAGCACGTGAACTCAACGCGCGCAACCCAGACACAATAGCTAGTCGGGTCCCAAGATGGATGGTCTGTCTATCTGTCTGTCTGTCTCTTTCTCTCGTTCTCTCTCTCTCTCTCTCTCTTTCTCTCTCTCTCTCTCTCAACTCCAACTGGGCCACTGCCACTCGGCTGGTCCCCACTCTGATTTGGGCTTAATATATATCTCCATTTTTCTCTCAATACCGCCTATTATATGCGTCAAACTAGAGCAAAAATGATTTCTTTAATTTTAAATAATCAAACAAATAAACATAAACATAAGTTTAATTGAAAAATATTTTTAATAGTTTTTCTGCTAATCAAAACTATAATAATTAAAGCAAAAAATAAAACTTTACACTTAATGGGTTTAATTGCATTGTTGTGTTGATCAATAATCAAAATTTAATTTTAGCATGTGTCTCAAAACACATTTTTGCTGTGTTTTTAAAAAAGGAAGTGAATGTTAATCCAATCCAAGCTTGTTGAACAAAATTTAGGATTGTGTGTATATATTTGAACCGGTAGAAATTTGACCTAAGTTCGACCCACTCCACTAATCCAACTCAAATCACTCGGACACAAACTTTTTTATACTGGCCCACTTTTCGCAACACAAATGCGACATAAAGTAAAGTGAGTGAGAGAGACCATAAAGTAAGTGTGAGGGAGATAAATCAATCTAAACAGAACATACACTTACTTACACTGAGTGACTTTCACAAGTTTTATGCTTTTACCACCACCGGCTTCAAACTGGATTAACTTCGAAAATTCCCAAACACACATAAACAGTGTTGTCAATAACTGGCCATGCTTTAAATCCTAAAAGAAATATATAGAAAAAAATAAAATAAGTGTATTAATAATAATAAAAATATTACTTATACGCCAAGTAAAAAGATTACTTACATTCTTGTCCAATCGGGAATTTTTATTAAAACTTAAAACCCAAAAAGTGATGATAAAAAATAAATCTCAAAAGTGAAAAAAACAAAATTGAAATTTGACATTTTTATCTTCTTGATTTTATAACTTTGAATTTATTTTTGGTGTTTGCTCCCAATCAATTTGAATCATATCTTTTCTATTTATTTGACCTAGGACAAGACCAATGTAAAAATGAAACGTCAAATCGTTTGTCACATTCAAAGATTTCAGTGACATGTTTAAAATCAATTTTTTACATACGATTCCAAATGAAAAAACTTTGGAAAAGAAAAAATAAGTAAAAATTTGGATTTTCTCTAGTTGCAAATTTTCACACTAACTAATCTACTAATCTGACAACAAAAAGTTAGAATATATAGACAATAAAACACTTCAGAGTTAACTTCTAGATGACAATCAAGAAACGTCCGAGATCTAGTCGGAGATTAAACAGTAAAAACAAGACAAATGTGACATAGTAGTACACAGCTATTTTTGGTGAAGTGAAATAATCACACCCCGTAAAGTTTATGTTATTTTTAGGAGTCTTTCTATTGATTAAGATAACGACTTGGTTGCAAATGTTGTAGCTTAAATATTTTATATTAATAACATTTTTAAAATATGTATTTAAAATTTGTATTATTTGTTTTAGAAAAAAATGTGAAATATCATTTAATTAAAATAAAATATTTTATAGTTTATTTTTAATTATTTAAATAAAACAATTTTTGTTTTTCTACCCGTAACAGTGAAAATAAAATTAAGGATGACTCACCCAAAGAGCGCTTAATTTCGATTGATATTAATTATAATAAAAGACCCAGTGCCCATCGAAAGTGTCACCCCCAACTGTGGTCATCGTTTGTGGTGAATCACTTTCAATCGAATAATTTTCCTAACCATTGATTCAATTGACCATGCACCGCGTGTCATCATTGTGCACTGCAAGTGTTCCATCTCTCTTCACCATTGATTGAGTTGAAAGTTGTTGAGCCAATGGATCGAGTTGGGTGGGTACTACACACCCTACAGTCTGCTTATTTTATATTTCTTTTTTCCAATCGGAAAACTCTTTCTTTCTATTATTCATATATTTAAAAACAATTTTTAAGTTTCAAATTAAAATTTAATACTTAACTATTTATTATATATGCTTATGGGTAATTTTGAAGAAACAATTTTTGGATTGTAAAAATTCTTTTATATGTTAATTAGGGATCTCAGCTTAATCCAATCGAAAATCGAATTGGAAGAAAAACAACACTTTAGAACCAATTATGAAGTTACTTTCGGAGAAAAGTGCAGTTTTTTTCGGGGGTTGGATTAAGCTAAGAGCCCTATTTAAAACCCGGGTTTATCTGCATGACTAATATACAGTATCAGTACATATATCAGTAGAATATAACAAAATTATTCTCTAATTTAATTATTTACATTGATAATAAAACAGATATTGTAGCCATATATTTTCAATTTCACGGCTTATACACCGTTTACATCGGATTCGCCTCATCACCAGTGTGGATTCGTCTCTTAGCCATAGTTTTCTTCGAAATCTGTTACGGTCTAAACGGATTACTGGGTACCTTCTACATTTACATAGGCGTGATCAGCATAACCGGTGCTTCCACCTTACTGCAAAGTGGTCTCATACTGTTTGAACAGATGAGTGATCGTTGTCATCAGGCGGCAAAAATTAGTCGATGGATCAGTTCAGGAGTAGCAATCATGCTCAACTACAATCGTCGTATCATTGTTCTAATTCTTCAACTTAAAACATTCTTCAGCAGACTCGCCTTTCTGGTCATAGCCTTTGGCTTGCCCTTTAACTCTTACTTTCTTGGATTGATTCTCTTTGGACACATCAATCCGGACTATGTTTGGATTGGCTATCTCGTACTGGCACATCAGTGGGTTCTTCTGATTGGTTTTCAGTATTTTGGCGCAAAATTGAATCAAGGATTTACAAAACCAAACCGTCCTTTGCTTCATCTGGCGGCAACTAAATTTTTGCCATTGCGAATCAGCCTTAAACTTTCATTCTATCTTCAAGCGTTTCATACAAAAAAACGTTACGGATTTAGCTATGGAACGCTGGCAGTGATCTCCACTTTTTCCTTCCTTAAGGTAACATGTATTTTGCATTCAAAACTGTGTATAGCGTTGACTAAAATATAGTTCTAAACTTAACCAGTACTTTTATCCGGAAAATTTCTCTTCTGATTTGTGCTTTCGGCCACTTTCAAGACTAGTAACACAAATAAGGATATAAGAAAATTTTTAGAAAAATACTGGTTAAGTGTAGAACCATAACTAGAATGATTTTTGAATATTCCATTCAGACAATGTTATTCTACGGGGAACTTCTCATCTATTCGTACCAGATTATCCAGAATGAACGAAAATAAATGTCTACAAGATTCAACCAGTTAACTTTGGATCTAAATACAACGGACTTTTAGGATTTAACACGAAAGTATTTATCAATCAATTCATATACAATACAATATACATTTGTAAACCAATAAAACTAATTTAAAATCCAAATTTCATAATAAAATTACTTTGCCGGTTTTGATTTCGACAAAACTTACTTGGCCTAAAAAAAGTCGATTTGGCTCAGGCAAAGTGACACTTGGCCTAGGCCAAGTTCGCCAAAAATAAATAAATTTACTAGTCTCCAAGCCCGGCGTATGAGATAAAAACTTGAATAAAAATTACAATGCTAGACACTTAAAACAAAAATTA
>WURS02334887.1:0-17960 GCA_011762765.2 Rhinocypha anisoptera
CGCTCTCTCCACGCGCTCACATGCTCTCTCTCTCTCTCGCTATCTTTGTGAAGACGCCAATCTACTGCTAGCAGCTGGGAGCCATAGTTGGAAGATCTGGGAGGGCAGTAGCGGTGCGGCGCGATCGGCAGTGGCACTCGGTGTGTGTGTCGAAGCAGCCAGCGCACCAGTCAAACCCATGAAGTGCTGACTCGAGTCACGATAGTGAGACCCCCTCAGTGTCAGTGTCTCGGTGATGACCACTCGGTCTTAGTGTCACTTGTCACTGCAGTGATCAAGAATTGCTAGTCACCAAGCTCAGGCAAGAAGCAACCTGTGAAGTGGTCAACAGTGAACAGTGGTCACCTCACCATCAGGTAGATGTGCGTGCGAGCATCACCCAACGGGTCAAGTGGTTCAACCTGGTAGCGCGCTTCTCCGGCGTTCTAACCTTCGTCATCTCCTTGGCGCGTTAACGCTACATCGCGCAGCCATCAACACCGTGTATGTGTGTGTGTGTGCATGTGCGTCCAAAGCGAGTCACTTTCTCCTTCTCTCTCTCTCTCTCCTCAAGTTGATTGCGAAACACCTCGTGATCTTCTAACTTGTGGCGATTGACGCAAGTTGCTATGTGTTGAGCGTTATTCACCATTGCTTGTCACCAGTGGACCGAATTGGGTGCGAATTAAGTTTCTGGTTAGTGAAAGTTTTTTGTTTGAAAGCTTTGCGAGAGACTTGTCTCGCGCAGGCGACACATCTCCATCACAGTCCGCGTCTCAGGCTCTGTATCGTCTATCAGCTTTCGGCGCACTCACGCTATCGTCAACTCAATTATCGCTCCATACCGCCACAAGCACGCCATTACTCTACTTCTCTTTCTCTCTTCTAGCTCTCTCTTTTTCTCCATCTCAGTGTCGTCTCTTTGCAGTGGCTCGATGTGAGTGTGGTAAAAGTTTTATTTCCTTTTGCCACTAGAGGCTTTCTCGTTGGCTTTATCCAGAAGTATGACATCGAGTTTCACACTCTTACCCGCTTCCTTGATGGGAGGTTAGGGTTAGTTGACATAAAAATTATCAGTTTAAAACTATTATTTTAATACTATTATTACAAAGCAAAACGGGGTTGATAATTTTAATCATTTCTAGTTTAAACAAGTGCAGTATCAGACATTTTGTCGTAGACATTTTCGGTACATAGATGCAGTCTAAATCAATCGAAATAATTTTAAAAATAGTCTATAATCACTTAAGTATAATTATTTCAACTGGTTTTAATCTCGTCAGCTTATTTTGAAATGATCTGTTTTTTCCAGTTGAAAGATTCATTTATCTCTATTCTGATTTAATGTCACTTTGATGATTCTGCTATGCATGGAGTAATTGTGACAGTTGAACACTCAAAAGTCCAGTGGTTCAATGCAATGTTCAAAAATTGCTCCTCACCTAACGCTAGATATGCGTCACTATTGATTAAAACCCCGATAATCTGAGGAAGTGAGAGCGAGAACGCGATTTGATGTTGCTGTTTTTTCTCTCCTCGACTAGATAGCTAGCCTCGAGTGAGTCTAGTTTATCTGTTTGTTGTTTGTGTGAAAAAAGAGAAAAAACTCAAGGCACAAGCATACGTCGCTTTCCACTATCTCATTCTCATAGTGTTAAATTTAGATCTATTTTTCTTCTATGAGGAATAAATTCGAAAAGTCATATAAATTGAAATTTTAAACCATATTTTTAAAACATGATTTAAATTTGGTCTATAACATCTTATCAAACGCTCATATTTTACTAGTGCCATTAGTGAGTTATTTATACAATTTGATATTTTTATATATCAAAATTTCGTTATCATCTATATCTCTAAAGTTTATAGCTAGTATTATTCTCATTAGGGAAGAAGCATTTTTTGTGAAAGGATATAAAGATTAAGATCATCGTATATATAAATATATTACTATCATCACATCATTATAGCACTATTGTAAATAAAAGTTGCATCAACTCACAACGTGAGCCAATTTGGAATGTTTTTCTTATAACACGAATCTTTTTATTATTATTTTTTAAATCAAAATCAAAATTACGATTATATCTCAATATATATATACACTTTATTTTCCACTTGAGTTTTAGTGGTTAATTGTATTCTATACTCGCAGGTTACTTCATTCAATTATTTTTTTAATTATGGACAAATGTGGAGCATTGGTTAGAATAGTTTGAGTGGGGAGGAGAGAGTAGTGAGGTGCCGCAAGGTCACTCGGGTGTAGGTGGTAGAGGTACTTGCAGGGATAGATGGCTTGGCGAGGAGGTCTCGGAGCCTGATGATAATACAAGCCGTCGGTGCTCAGTTATTGATGATGCCTCTTTTGTGTGTGTGTGTGGCATCAGTGGCTCACTTAGTTTAGCTCTTTCTCTTCTTACGTAGTCGTCGACTGATCGATCGATCAGTTTGATGGATGCGACTCGCCGATTGGGAGGTCTGCCGCTGGGATGTGGTGACGAATTTGGCCCACCAGTGACGTGGCACCTCGCATCAAGTGGATTAACAATTCGTGCCCTTCACTGGCTACTTTCAAGTGCAACCATCTGGGGCTGTTCGCAGTGAACGTTTGCTTGTGACAAAATATTTCGCACTTAATGGATTTTGATCTATTTGCGCGAGTCTTGCAGTTTCATTTTAAAACTTATATATATATCTGATTACTCAACAACGAAACTGATCGCAAATGTTTTTATTTGAAATTGAAATTTTAAAATTTAATAATTTAAAGCTTGTAGTTTTTATAGTGTTGCTATTCTTGCTAAATTTTCTAATAATTCAAGCCATAAGTCAGCATTTGCGAAATTTTTAGGCAAAATTCAAACCGGTAGTGTTTTGTAATATTTTTAAAAATATAATTTTTTTTATTAGTAGATAAATTTAACACTGTTAAGGTGTGCTTTAAGTTTGCATACACAGTGGGCACATAGGATAAAATAAGAATTTTAAAAAATCAATTTTACAATCATTTTAAAAGATTTTTACAGAATTTTTTAAAATTTAAAGTTTACAATTATATAATCTAGCAATCATTATATAAGTTTCTTTATAATAATACAAAAGTATACCAAGTGTAATTAAAAAATATAATTTTAAAAAGATATTAGACATTGTAAGAATATGAATTTTTAAAAGCATTCCTCGTTAATAATAGTGTCGCTCAGAGTAGATGATCATGCAAAGAGATCATTACCGGCAGCCATGGAGAACGGGTGGTTTATTTTAGCACTGGCAAATTTCAAAATTCTCTGCCCACCTGAATGAAAACGTCACATATCGAATCGATCTATCTATTTGAATATGTGACACGCACAGTTTGTGGAGAGGATCCCACATGGGTTATGTAACCCAATATTTGCAAATGATGATGATGAATGAGTCTTTGTCTGTGTGTGTCTGCACCAGTGCCGGCGCAATCTTGCTGGCGCGCTTTTATTCACTGAAAAGAGGGGATCTTTTCCGAGAAGCGCACTTGGAACCCAGAATCATAATTGAAAACCGAGGCAAAGTTGGCCTATGCACTGGCTTGAAACTTTAATTTCCAAAAGAAACGTTCGCTTTGACTCTCGAGATTCATTCAAAGTGTGTGGTTGTGAAATGAAAGATATAAAGAAATGTTTGAATCTCTTTCATAAAGTTGATGGGACACTAATTTTCTCAAGTTATTATTATTACATGGAATCGGCTTATTCTGACTAAAGATTAATTAGTGTCCTACAAAGTTCACTTGAGATGATCGATCAGCTGGAATAATTTTTTCAAATAGTATAATTGAGAAATAAGGGACGACTTTTGAATTCATAGCGATTGAAAAAGACAATTTGAGTTAAAGTGGCATTAATAATGCTATCTTGGTGCACTTGTTTTTATCGTTTCGTTATTTGGTTTGATTCTGTGGTCTGTGTGTGATCATCTTGAAAGCAGAAATAAGAAACAATTTTTTTCTAAGTGATAGCACTTCATAAATAATAATAAATATATGTTTTAATGCATTTTATAACTAAACCAATGCAATTTAAGTTATACTGCTTTTTAAAAGTATTTTTTAAACCATTTGAAGCACCTTTGATGCTATTAAGTATAATCTGGTTGAAAAGATCAAAGCTCTAATCTCAAGTTGTATTAGTTGTGAGATTGTAGGCTTTGTTTGGCATTGCAATAAGGAAGTGTTTGTCACCCAAACTTGTGCGTTTGTTAGCAGTGTCGGCGAGTTATTGTTGTTGTTGTTGTCTTCGAGCCTGTCACCGGCGTGACGGTTGCTTCTCTTCGGCTATCCATCCGGGTAGTTAACCCATCGAGGCTGTTTGCACTTTGAAGGTCATTTTTTCGAGTTGGGAAGCGAGGTATGCGCACAGACAGCGCGCTAAGGTTATCACTTTCTCTAACCTATATCTTGTCATTTACCGGCGCCATCCATTCCACCAATCTATCGTCAATCTTGCTCATTCACTCACTCTCTCGTATGGTATTATCTCCTCCGGGCAGGATTGATGATGATCAAGAGTCAGGACACGCAACTTGAGTCGTAGCATGGTTTGAGTGCGTGCCTCTAGTTCAAGTGCTCACATCGCAATCCGGTTTGGTTGCTCGTTGCCAAGGTCATTCATTGCCAATCGATGTGTGGTAGATCTTGCCAGCAGCCAGTCGGGTTGCGCGATCGAATGCCCACTCCACACTGCCCCTAGTCATCCCATATCTACACTGATCGTTTCAGCCTGAGTGACCACTTACTTGCAGTACACGTGATATGTCCGATAGACTATCGGCGATAGTAAATGCCACGTTGCTAGCCAACTTTATGGGGTTTATCTCTCACTAAGATTTTGCTACAATTTTATCAATTTTATAAATATAAAAGAAAAACAGCAGTGGGTAATAAAACATGATTTAGTTCACTTTCGATATATTCTCATAGTTTAAATTCAAGAAATACAATTTATCCACCGGATGATTTAATTTATTTTCAAAAACCAAGGATACTTATCTAAGCAGTGACTCAAATCATATTGAGGGTAATGTTTTCGTTAACAGACACCAGTTAAATACATTTTCATTAAGCAAAGAAAAGTTACTAGACACGATTGCATAATTTGTATTACTAGAACCAATCGTGTTTGGGAATCGGACCACTCGTTGTGTTTTGTAATTATAATAATAACATAGAAACAGGCATTCAAAGGTGAAGGTGAAGAAAGAGAGATCTTAATTCACTGTGCGCCACACGTCATCGGAATGTGATCGGTACTGCTTGGCGTGTCCATGGTGACAGGCTCGGCCAGTTGGACCAAATCTAATTGCATTTGGTTTTGCTGTGGCCCGTTGTCGTTGGGGCACTCTTGTAGGAACACTCAAGGCCATCTAGGTACTGCACACTGCTATAACTTGGCACCCAAGTATATAGTGGGCCAAGAAGCTTCATTTGACCTTTCCGAGGGATGAAATCGTGATGAGAAAGTTACCAGTTGCAAGCTTTGAGGGGGGAGGTATTGCAACATTCCGACATGCTAAATCATATATAAAAATACTAACTTAATTTGATTTGTATTCATCATAAATCTTTATTTGAACATTGATTGATACTAGTTCTCGTATTATTCTATAAAATACTTATTGTAAATAAAAATATTGTATAAACTTCATAATAAAATTATTATTATTATTTTAAATAAAAATAATACATGATTCCTATAAATAGAATTAAAATTATAAGCCATTTTGTCAAGTAGAGTCGAGAGTATACAGATATCTCAGTATTATTTTTTAAAAAATAAAAAGTTGCATATTTTGCAATTGTTTTCTCATTGGTACTCGAATTCCAGGAAAGTTTAGAGAAGCGCTGCACTGCAATGCGATTTTAATTTTAAATCAATTTAACATGTTTTTAACCCTCTTCTCTCATTACAGGCAACAAAATTCCAGCTGGGTGGATAGAAACGATGGACAAAGAATTCCAGTGAATTAGAATGTGTCCAGAATTTGGTTTGTTACCCCGCATTGGCTTTTGGAGTTGACCAAATTTGGCTATTGTGTCAAAACATGTCTTGACCAGAAATCAGACCAACACTGTCACTGTGTTTGTATTATTATTCAACAACATCACTAGTCCGAACGAACCTATTTCGAATTGCTTCGTGTGTTTGTGTCAACTGCAAAGCCAGACTGATTCCGATGGATTATAAACAGAAGCCAAACTGCGAGTGTGACCTATAAAGCACTAATCTTGGTCACCAAGTGGCAGCTGGTATCAGAAGATAATTTCCGGATTCTGCCTGTTGTCACTGTCCGGCAGTATATAAGCTCCGGCTTAGCATTGAGTTAAGCCAATTAGGCGTTTGTGTGTTGATGAAATCCAATATGAGTAGCTTGTATCCCGAGCTGAGTTACTCGGACCTTGGCCGGCTGGCTGCGGCGGCCTCAATGGACCTCGATTCGCCAATCTCGTGGTCAGCGCTATCCACCCCTTCACCTTTGGGCTCGAGCAACAGTCTGCTGAGCGGCCTGCAATCTAGTCCACCCGATCCTACCTCACTGTTGTCGTTAGTGCAAGCGACCCAGCACCAAGTGAGTTTGGCCCACCACCCGCAGCCTTACTCGCCGGTGACTCCGTCGAGTTCGCCGCCAAGCGCATCTGCCACCGCCTCAATCATCCTCTCAACGCTGGCTTCGATGAACCAAGCTCGCCAGGTGGCGGCTGCATCTAACCACATGTCTGCTTCTCACCCGAATCATCACCGACGACCGGACCGAGTGGCGAGTCGCCCGCCTAGTCGCGATACGCCTTCTTCTCAATCATCTTCATTTGTCAATAACTCATCATCCATCTCTTCTTCCACCTCGCATGGCAACCAAATCTGTAGGGTTTGCGGCGATAATGCTCTTGGTATGTTCTTTTCATTACATTCTTTTTTTCTAGTTAGGTCCAATGTATTCGATCTCATTCAAACTCATGTCAATATAACTTAATCTGATGAAACAAAGAAGTTGATAAGTGATATTATTGATGCTTATAGGTTAAGATAGCCTAGTTTTTTTTGTATAATTAAAAATAAATAATGTATTCAATATCCCTGATATAAGATATCATATTGGCAGAAGGGTATTTGAGTGATTACAATTGAACACTTAAATTATTTAATGATTAATGTTTGTAAATGTTAAAATTAATTTGTTTATTGTATTTATTTACAGGAAAAAACTTTGGTGTAGTCACATGTGGTTCCTGCAAGATTTTCTTTCGTCGTAACATCAGTGCAAAGGCAAGTAATTTGAAGCAACTTTTTATTTGGCTCATTATAGATAATGTATTTACTGTATAATACTTAATTTGAATATCAGTATGCCCACTTGGTATCAGCACGTGTTTCATCATTCAATAGTACAAAGTCAGGGACACATGAGTGGAATGGAGCAGATGGAATTAGGTCACTTGGGAGAGTGGTAGCACTCAGTTTAGCTTAATATTAAACTTTAATTATTCGATAGAGCCCAAGAGCAAATAGAACAAGAAACAAGAAGCATTTCAATTGAAGGTGCATGTGGTTTGTGTATCTTGGGATCGGTGCAATTTGTTGCCATCGATACACGCACATGCACACTTAGCCTTACAACTTGCTACCCAACTGCTAGTGAGGTATTGATTTGCGGTTGCGAAACACTTGTCGCGACCAGAATATTGACTCGAGTCAAGTCATTGAATGCGATCAATCGATACTTTTTCGTAATTGTCGCATCTTAATTTCCACAATAATGCTTCCGCTTTGTATTGCAAATTTGTTCTGGTTTCTGATAGTTATTTAAAAAGTCTGATTTTTAGCAAACGTGTAATTTGTGAGGTTTAAAGCACTCCAAGTTTTCTATCTGCTGAATAAAATCATAATAAAAATTCATATTTTCCTACGCTTGAATTGAGTCAATCTGTCTCACAATGTTAAATGCATCTCTACTGTAGTGTTTGCTTTCCACTCCCTCAAACTCAAAGTTTCCATATTTAGCATTCCCTGCCTCATTTAGAATTTTTATTAATTTGTGTTGATTGTATTTAACTGGTCATCAGTGAAAGCATGTATGGAACGAAGATTGAATAATAAATTTTGTAATTTTATTAGGAAAAATAATGCATAAATTAACCATTAAAACTTGTCATTAATTGTAATATTATTAAATGATAATAAAAAATGTAGATATATGGAGATTTCGAAAAAATTAATTGCATTATGTATTATAAAAATTAAAAACTTTTTATATTGGAAACAAATTGATTACTATCTAACCTATCTATCTTAAAAATATATTAAATTATTAAAGTTTTTTAATCAATTTTTTTTGTCAATTATTTCTACTATTATCTCTAATAATAAAAAGGCATTTTCCACTGCAGAAGACAAAAAAACGCGTTTGGTTGTTTCTTCTTGAGTTGAAATTTATTTTTCGAAACTAAATATAATCAAATTTTTACAATGATTATTATTTGTATTAAAATTAATTATTTAACAAAAAATATTTTTATCAAGTTATTCTATGTAAAATAATAAATATCAGAATAAATAATATATAAACAAGTTTTTTCAGTATAATTAAATATTGAATGATTTGAATTAGTTGCATAGTACTATTGTGATGTGTGTAAGCTTAACCGACTTGAGTTGAGAAATAGTTTGTTAATTAGCATGATTAATTAACTTTTGCAAATTGTTTGTTTTGTTGGGATTACGCAGGATCGGCTTCAATGTCGGCAGAACAACAACTGCACGATCGGGAAGCAGAATCGACGCAACTGCGCTGCTTGTCGGCTCGAGAAATGCATCCGACTCGGCATGAGGGTGGTAAGTCCAACTAATTGGACAACACACTTGGACTAGCTTTTCAGATTAACGTTCATTGAACCTGTCCTCTCTGAAAGCATCAAAGCAGAGAATCTAAATCTGGTTTTGTCCTAGAAACAGAGCCGGGGCAGCCGTTTGATTTCTGTAACGAATGCGTCACCAAGCGTGGATCGGGTTGCCACCAATGGAACAGGAAATATTGAGGAGCTGAGTAGAGGAGCCATCTTTGCGGAAATGCCCGAACTAGTCTCGATGGAGGAGGCCAGTAGGCGACAAGCGTCTCAAACTCAACCAATCAACTGTAAGTCTTAATTACGTTTAGTTCAACATTCGTGAAAGTAAGATCTTATTTGGTATGAGCTAGCTTTTTCTTGGTTCATGATTAGCAATCAACATAGGCTTAGGAGAGATTAGAATTTAGTATTACTATAAATAAAACATGCATGAACTAGGTTAGATAGAGTTTAGTGTAAAAACTACTCTAGCAGAAGAGACTTATAATAACTTGTGATTGGGTTAGACACCACCCACAGTCAACATCACTTGGACATATCAGGTGGTTGCAGCAGTACTGGACCCGACTATGAAGAAGAGGATGAAGAAATGATGGATGAGGAAGAGATAGAGTGCCACGACGAAGAGACCGATGGTCCCGAGACACCTGCCAGTGTGGTGGAAGAGCCCGTTGTTAGGGTAGGCTCGGTGATTCACTACTCGCGTCCTTCGTCTGTGCTCGAGTTAGCGCCCCCCTCGGCACCACCCACCCCTTCCAATGGAGTTAGCGTGATCAAGACGGCACCTTCAACCAATTCTACAGTGCTGCATCATTACCATAGCCAGTCGAATGAGAAGCCATCATCATCTTACAACGATTCTACCCCCAACACTACTCGGCACACTTCCAGTCCATTCTCCATCTGTAATTTGATTCAAATCGCTCCATCATCTTCGGAATCTAGTAACGATTCATCTGTACAATGTAAGTTGAAATCATAAATTTCAAGTGTTAGTTAATTTTACACTTTTGTAAACAGAAATATATTTGAATTAATTTTTTTTCTAGCTACCGAGGCTGTCAAGACTGAGAGTACATCTTCTGCTACAATAATCGCTACACCTAGTACTAGCTCAGAGCTGGTGCTCTGGTCTGAAAGTTCGAGAGCAGTGAAGCGACCACGAGTGATTACTCATTTTGGTTGGGAGTTTGAAACAGATGAAAACGGTGAGGTTGAGCAACGAGATGGGTTTAATTACTCACTAGTGAAGAATTCGTATCAAAATGCTCACACAAGTCACCAATACAACAACTTTTACACTGAGAACTACTACAAGTACTACCGCGGGACGGTTTGTGACACTGGACGCAACGGATCTATCCAACTCTGCAAGGTAGAGACGAAGAATTTCGCTGACATTGATCTTGCTGAAATCGGTGAACTGGTCAAAAACGAAGATTTGATTCGCTTGAGGCTGGGTCTCGAGTTGCCTAACGACAGCGATTGTCTACAGCTGGTGAGCAAAGAGTGGGACAGCATTAACCGGCTCGACATGTCGTGTCACATGATTTCAGCTAAGCCAAGCTCACAAAGTCAAGCCTGTGCCATTTTCGATAGTCTTGAGCGAGGCATCTTTCACGCCAATCGCTCTTTTAAACAAATTGAAGAGTTTTGGGGACAGAACACTGAGATCAGTTCCATGATTCAACAGAACGAGACCGGTTTCAGCCGAAAGCGAAATAAACTTCTACATATGCTGTATCATCTCAGAGGGGTTCAAAACTTTGATGAAACTATAGACGCGTGGGCCGTCTTTAATGGGGTAAGCAGATTGAGTTGATATATTTCTTAGGCAAATTTCTACATTGCTTTTTGGTGAGAAAATGTGATTAGCTTAATTGAACCGTAAAGTTTTCTAGATTCTATAAACATTACACTTTGCATACACTCACTTCACGATCTTTTGGCAGCAACAGGAGAACACCTTTACGATGATCAAACTCGATATGTTTCGAAAATCGATCAAAAAAGAGATGTCTTTGGCTCACAAGCAATTTATCGATGGTTTCCCACAAGAGGTTCGCAAAAATCCAACTGTTTTCAATTTGGTAGGTTTTGATCATTTTTCAGTTTAAAAAGCAATTTATTTATCGGAATTGGATTTGTTTCACAGATGACCTATTTGCTACTGTTCGACGCATTTGATCTTTTTCACTCGCAATTTCGAACGGACAAGTAAGTAATTTTATCTTTAAAAATTAAAAACTTTTGAAATCTCAAATGGTATTTTGTGAGAAATGTTTATTTTGTTTTTAAAAAAACTATTGAAATTATTTTTCTATATTGGTATTATTCTCTTAAGCTTTAAAAAGATTTAAGATGAACATTATTTTTACATTAGATAGACAAGATATCTTGTGCTCAAATATAAAATAACATTTTTCATTGTTTTAGTAGTGCCTAGCTCAAGCTATCTTATTATTTGAATTGCAAGTGCAATCACGTTTTGCACTTTGCAATAGGCCAGAGTGTGTGTGGCGTGATTGCTACTTGTCACATAGAGAATTATCTCCGTTTCGCAATGGCTCGCCAGATGTCTAGACAGTTTGAGTTGGAGAGAGAATTTTTCCTGTTACCATGTTGAAAATGTTTTCATGTTTCGAGTTACCCTTTGTTGCATGCCTACATAAATTGCAATTTATCTCGTTTGAGGCAGTTTTTCTCTCGTCAGAGTGAAGAGTGTGCTCCCGCTTGAGCATTCTTCACCAAATGGGTGATTGATTGACACGTAGAGTTTTAGTGTGTGCTACTATAGCTGATTAGTGTGTATGTTTAAGCAGCTGGCATCTTGTTTTAACCTGATAGCAGATACCAGTCATTGTCTGATGAAACTGACTAAGCAAACCGAACCTGGTGACAGTAGTTTGCACTTGTCTCAGACCAGACTAATCAAGGTATCGCATCGAACGGTAATTCCCGTTGTAGAGATGACCATCGTCTGGCTACCACTAATTGATGCGTCACTGCTAAATATAGACAAACTATGGATGGTTTGCTGATCAACACAAAGAATGATAGGTACTTGAGTGTTGACGAAGTTGAGCTTCCACTCTTCGGGATTACCAAACAATAATATAGTGGGTTGGTATTGACATTGAATGATCGATTGAGCAGGAAAGGAGAGATAGAGGTTAGGAAACCACGCTGAAATGGTGATGGGTGCGAATATGTGGCGAGTTATTGTGATTGGGACTGGTTTTGAAGGAACAATTTAGTTAGTGGATAGCTCCTTGGGGAGTCCCTTGGTGAAGACCAGATTTACATCAAACTATTGGTTTGTTGCTATGGCCAGACTGATGTGTTAATGTCAGTTCATCACGGATAGATTAAATAAGATGGATTGGAGTTGGTACGTCAAGTTGGATTAATATAACTGATCGGGTCTGGTGTCTGTCTGCTTTCAGGAACCACTACCTCAAGTACCTCTATCTGCTGAAACGGTATCTCGAGTGCAATGTGTGCTCAGGCGACGAGCAGGCCACCCTTCAGATGTTGGCCCGCTTACTCAAGCAGAAGCGCGATCTTAGTCCGCTTTGCTCGGAGTGTCTCACTGCGTGCACCCACAGTCTCAATCCGCAAGTTCTCAAAAGAATCGGGCCTAACTACGCTCAGTGTCTCATGCTCGAAATGCAACAAAAGCAGCGCCACCATTCTGGATCATCACAGACAGGAACTTCTTCAGCAGATGTTTCTACTAATATTGACCCTAGATCTTCAATTGTGGAGGAAACCACAGACGAGTCAATGATCGATGAGGCACATGAGCCATCGTCTACCTGAGTGATGCTTGTTTGCACTCTTTTTCAATTGGCACAACTCGCCACTCCCCACTCATCTTTCTATTCAAATGAAACAAAACGGGATTATCTGTTTTGCCCATAAGCCTAAGCTTGTAGTTCCACATTGGATCGAAAGTGATTCTAGAATTTCCCAGAAACTTACTTTTTGTATGAACCGTCTTAGGCAGTAGACGGTCATACTTGTGAACGCACTCAGGAAAACCAAAGGGTACCAAGGGAAGCCTTGAGAGTACAAAAATATTACGAAAAGAGGCTTGGTGAAGAGAACCAAAGTGCCCATTGCGTGCTAAGTCTCGGGCCTCTTTGCAAGTTTGCATCTCACCTTGAACGCGCTCTTGTCTCATTCCCTCTTTTCTAATTCTCAGTAGCCATATCTCTCAGCATATCCTTTCCATGCGATAGCTATATCATACAACGCCCCCTTCTTATGTATAGTCACATTTATTTATCTTTTTTGTTTTATTTTATTAGGTTAAACTCACTCATATTTCAATTATTCCTACCACGATTTGTCTTATTTTTATGTTTTTATTAAAATATATATAATATGTTATTTAACTTATAAAAATGTGTTTATTTCTTTAAGTCATTTCTTATTAAACGATTATAATCAATTATTATAAAATTAACTAATTATTAACTAATTAAAATTGTTATAAAATTAACATAACTTATCATTTGTTGTTTATGCAAAGGATTGAACAAAAAATAGTCAATTTTAATTTGAAATCTGCTTCATGTAAAAAGACTAGTTTTCCGGTATTGAGTTGACTAGTACGGTTTCTCTCGACGAATAGAGATGCTTGTTTATACTGGTTAACTTCAAATTGGTTGAATTGACCGAAAAGCGAAGAGAATTGCGTTCAAGCAGCCATTCAAGCCAAGCTTTGCTGATTTGTTTTCGGGAGGCTTCGATTAGATGGTGAGCTGTTTGGCAACATGCTTGAATTAACTGATCCATTGGATTTGTTTTATTTTTAAGTTGAGTTGGTCACGTTGCTTAATTCAAATTAATATCAGTTTGTTTTATCCTATTCATATAAGCCTCAAAAGCAGTTAATTGCATTTTGTGCTAACAATTGCCCTACTTGAACTAAATCACATTTGGCAAAATGTGACAAGAGTTCTGAGAATATCATTCAATATAAACTTTGTTTCGCATTTATTCCCACCTCTTACCTTCTTCTTTGACCTCTGACATTTTTTATTTTACATTGAAAATGCGCCTTTTTAGTATATTTGAAAAGGTAGCTTTCCAAAATTGCAGGAATAAAAAGTTACTGTGTGTTGTGATGCAAGCGATTTTGTGTAATCGTCTTACCTCGGTTGGAATTTTCTCTCGAGACCACTGTAGTGTGTATGTTTAGAAAGAGGAAAATGAAAAACAATTTGGTGATTTCATTCTTTCTTACATCACTCGCTTTGAGATTCAATTGGTTTCTAAGGAGATTATTTCTGTGTTGTCATTTATGTTTGTTTACAGCAAATAATCACCACATTCTGTTGATTTGCCCGGATTTTGATTTCTAAGAAAAAACAACTTTCAGTATGTAAAAATGGGAAGAACGTGTAGATAGAAAAAATAGAAACAAATAATAATAATAATAGAATTAAAAGAAATAATAATAAAAGTAGAATTTGTTTTGGTTCAAACTTTGATGCTTGCTTGAGTCATTGACATTTGATGTCAACCTGTGCTATGGTTAAATTAATTTTGATAGTTTTAGTAAAGTTTAGTGTATATATAACAAAGTGTGGATTTGTTATTATTATTGTTTGTGCTTGGCTAATGAATATCAGCATGGTTGAACTTGCGGTGCCAACTTGGTGCAAAGTGCAACAGCAACGTTAACATCGCCAACATTGTGCAAGAAACCTCTCGGAGAGAAGCAATGCAAGTCACGTAGGTACGCCTAATAACAAGTTTGTTTTCCTTTATTCACACAGGGAAAAAATTAGGAAAATTTTTACCTGTTTCACGGTGGCTGGATTGGTTGCATCACGGTGTGGTTAACAATTAACTTTAGGTTTACCATGAACCCCCTTTTAGGTTGCATTTACTTCCTACAGGTCTATAGTGCCTTGCATCTCAAATCACCAATAGCACTATTATTTGCATACCTAAATACTTTGCTGATGGAAAGTGTTTCAAAGTACTTGTCTTATCATAAGAGCCTTGACCGCAATAGCACTCAGTATTGCTTTTGTGCTGTTGGAGTAATTTATAGAATATACACTCTCCCGTAGCAAAATATAGAAAAAATTGCTTATCGGTTTCAATGATTTAGACACCGATAGTCGTAGTTATCAAGTTTTAGCCTCACACTTGAAACACGATGTATATGTTCTTTTACAAAATATTTCTTTTAATTTGAAATTTTTACCAATGGAGTTAGTAATGTAGTAAAAGTGAGAATGAAATTTAGGGTTCACTTGGCTCTTCCATTGATAGATCACTCGGTGGCATCTCAATTGGTGGCTCATTTGGGGTCTCCTCAACCTCAGTACTGATGGTCTATTTGGCTCAATCGTCAGTGGTTGGGTTGCATGATCATATTTATTTGATAACAGTTCAGTGTGTTTTCTTTGGAGTATATAATAATAAATTATATAGATAATACTCATTACCATGTTCTTCACATCGGATCTTGTCATCAGATGAACATTCACGATTTGTCGTTCCTCGAACCATGACTAATTCTTGCAGTAGATTGTTCTGGCTCGAATCATAATCAATTTTGGTATGTTTAGTCTAAACTTTAGACATGTTTACACCAAATTCCAAATATTAAAGTTTTAAAAGTTGGAATAAACGATGATAATGCACTTAAACCCAAATCAACTAATTTGTTTTATTTTACTATTTTTTAGGATTACCCGAAATTTTGGTAAATTTTTAAAATTCATTTTTCTTGCTGTAGTAAACCAATGTATGGGTTGCAGTTTGTTTGCCAAACTTGGCATTTGATTTCATTAGAATTGCGTTTGTTAAGATTGTTAATCTTATTTACAAAGTTAAGGTATGTCGTGTGATTGAGAATGAAGTGGTTGGCATCCGGAATAGTATCGTGGAGGTTTTCCCTTTTCTCATCCTAACTAGACTGGTCTGATAGCTCTTTGTTGATTTGACAGATGTCTACGTGATTGCTCACACAGCAGTCCTCAATATTTGCTAATCGTGCTAATAGGCTTGACGTGTGTTATTGCAAAGTTGGACTATTGTCCAGAGCAGATATCCCTGATCGTGTTTTCCCATTGATTGGTGTATGGTTTTAAATAGTCATCAGTCAGATTTGTAAAATTTGTGCCCAAGATGTGACCAATCAGTGCAGTACTTGCAACTTAATTTTTGTGCAATTGTACATGTGACCATGACCATATTAATTTAAGCAATAATGTTGTATTTATAAGTGAAATATATTTATAAAACAGGCCTATTTTTGTGAGAAAAACAAACCAGTCAAGTGACTAGTGTTTCTCATAATTAATTCAATAAATACAGTTTCACTTGATGAACAGCACATCAAGTGTTGCAAATTAATAAAATAGAAAATGTTTTGCTTGGAAGATGAGTGGCATAACAAAACTCGATCTACCAAGATTTTATAGAAAACTTTTATAGATTTTTCAAGATTTTCAAGATTGGGTCGTTCATAGCAAACTGACTATCACATGAAATGCGAAAAGTTTCGACTAAATCTAAGTGATTTCTTGTGTTGATTGAATATAGTTGAAATTAAACAGATCTTATAAGCTGCTGAAAACCATGCTTATGTCAAAGATTGGCCAAGTTGACCTGTATATTCACTTTGAGTTCACTCACTTGCAATTGCGCATCTCACGTACGTCAGTTTGCTTTCGCTGATGGTCTCAAGTTTCACTGGTTTGAGTCTCGATTGCAGCGCTACACTGGTCATGTTATCTTTCGATATTTACATTTCATATCCTCCTTTCCTGATAACAGTGCAAAGCATTTAATTGGAGTTTAATTGTACAAACAAACGCCATCTCCAAGATCCACATTATTTTGCCTTGAAACCAATATAACCGATCGAGAGTTGTATTTTTTGTTAGATTTTATTTTGATTTTACGCAACATCAAGATTTTCAAATCTCATATTACAAGAAAAGTAGCTCAGTCGTTTAGTTTGAAAACTTTTGTGTGTTTAAGTTGCCCACAGCTTTTTTTTAAAATTAACAAAAATGAAACCAAAGTATCAAAACATGCTTTTTCAAAAATATTTTTAGACATCAAAAGTTTAAAATTACTAGCAATAATATTTTTGCAAATTCTTGTTTTATAATTAATACTTTTATTATCATTATATTTAAAATATGAAAATTCAATCTATAAAAATAAGACCTTGTACCCGTTGCTTGTGTAATGATAATCATAATCTACTTTTCGGGCCATTTATGTAGAAATAGTACTTAGTTTTGACAAATTCGAAACTTAAAAACTACCCGTGACACAGTGATGTTAGATTAAGTAGACATTTGAAAATTATACAGACTTTACAATCCAATAATTAAAACAAAATGATGATTATTACAAAGATATTTAATAGTAAAGTTTTATTTACATTTAAAACGAATAAAAAAATACCTTTACCTAAAATTAAGTTCTAAATTTAAAACATGCTCGTTAAAAAGCATGGTATTTCAAGAAATATTTCGATTTCAATCAATATTGTCCGAACAAATTTGATTGTATACCTTGTTATCTTCCGGTGTCGGCTCACAATTACTTTCAATCAATTTCTAACTCTATAATTTAATTTTGCTTACGCAATACAGAGTTTTCACTCTAGCAACTGGCCTTGGATGGTAACAAATACCAACCGTTTGTTGAGTTCCACCGAGAGGCGCAACCTGATCCCTTGTTGATGAGGCCTCTCCATCACAACTAGCACAAGCAAAGCCATCCATCTCCCACTTAGAACCGTTCTTGATTCTCTCTCTTTCTCTCACTCTCTCACCCACTCTCACTCACTCACTCTCTCTCTCTTTCTCTACTCACACACAATAAGCAAGCTTGAAAGCATCTCATCACAAGCAAAACATTACAAGCAAAGAGAAGCCCAACTATCACGGACGTCATTTCTGACCAACTAACTGACATTCTATCACTACTAACACTTTAGATTTCCCAGATATCTTCAATTGAGCATTTTTTTAAGTAAAAATTTTTTATTTGCCACTGTTACCAAAAGTCTTACAGCAGCGTATACAATTTAAAATAGAAAATTGACATGATTAAGTAA
>WURS02334995.1:0-17960 GCA_011762765.2 Rhinocypha anisoptera
CATGCTTGAGTTATGTGTGTGGGTGTTGGTGGGGGGGGGGGGGGGGGGGGGGGGGGGGGGGGGGGGGGGGGGGGGGGGCGAGGGGAGATAGCCAAAGGAACTTGCCAGTTCCTTTGACATATTGGACGCCGCGCCCCCTGAAGTTGGTCGGGTACGAGTAGGAGATAGAAAGTACGTAGGTATATTTTTCACGAATCCCGCTAGACATTTTGCAAAGAGAATTCAGAATAATGAAAAGGTTCTTTTACGTGAAAGAAACAAAGCCCAGTATGAAATGTTTTGCACCGATTTTCTTTCTATTTTCTCTTTGGTAATGAAGGGGATTAAAATCAAATAACGCTCACCTAATAATGGGAAGCTAGTAGTAGTAATTTATTGTTTATAGAGGGTGCTTCGACGGCTGGATGTGGTCATCTCGCGCTTCTTCAAGTCAAAGAAAAAACCCACACGCACAAACAAAACATTCAAGCCCTGGGCGGGATTCGAACCCTCGACCATTGGGTTAACCGACGAGCACGCTACCAATCAGGCTAACCCGGTCGATAATGGAAAGCTATACGCAATGCCATACATTCCGTCTAACCCAAAGGACGGGTAGCCTCAATCCACGCTGTAAAGAGTACGTAAGTATAATGTAATGTATACCATACCAGAATCCTTCGTGTTTGGGGCATCATATGCCGTCGTGGGTTTTTGGTTGTGTTTCAGGAAAATGGGGAGACGCTTGGTGCTGAAAACATGGTTATATATCCATGTGACTTAGGATTCAGTCAGTATTGGGTCTAAAAGAGGAATGAGCCAAAATATTCAGAATCATAAATTATGTCTATATATATATTTATACACATGAAGAAAAGCTCAGTGGAGCAATGTATAAGTATCTAAGACGCCACAAAAAGTACATAAAAAACACAGAAACACAGATAAAAAGAGACACTTACATTTTCTTCTTGTTCGGAAGCTTTCGGGGCGTATCGGCCCTTCCCCAACCGCCTGAAAAAATCTTCACAGATTTTTTTTCAGAATATTTTCTCAGACGGTTGAGGAAGGGCCGATACGGCCCGAAAGCTTCCGAAAGAAGAAGAAAATGTGAGTGTCTCTTTTTCTGTGTTTTTTTATGTACTTTTTGTGCCGTCTTAGATACTTATACATTGCTCCACTGAGCTTTTCTTTATGTGTCTATATATATACATATATGGAAGTGATAACTGTGGAATAGGTTGAATATTATAACTGATAGCAAGTAAAAACGTTCAAATGGTTTTCAAATTTTTATTTAGGATAATTTAAATCTAATAATTCGAATATACAAGTGAACCTTTAACAATTTCATTTAAATAAACAATAATACAAATATCTTCAGTGTAGTTTTAACTTGAGAAATAAGAATTACGTACTACGTATTTATCCACTAAGATTTCCACAATCTTAGTGGAAAATACGTAGTACGTAATTTTTATTTCTCAGAAATGGATTTCCACATAATGATGCCTGAAAATATAGAATATAGTTTAAACTTGTTTATTTTAGCAAAAAAATAATTATTTAAGCAAAAAATAATATATTATTATTAAAAAAACAGTTGTTTAAACTTAAATTTTTGTATCAATGGTCTATGAAGTTGACCTTGTCTTATCTGAAAATACGAGATTTGGATCCCGCCTAGTTGTTAGTCGAACCCATCAACCCCCTTGATCACTTCGATATTGCTGCACGTATCGATCATGTTGAATCGAATATGTCGAATCTGATCGAGCCTTCCGAGAATCGGTGGTCGATTCTGTTCGAGACCTGCACGTGTTGTTTCTTCGCTTTTCGTCTGGTGCTGGGTAAAGCAATAAAGGAATGAGAAGAGTTTGGTGTTGATTTTCTGTCTTTATTCATTATATTTTTATAGTTATATTTTAGTTCAGAAGCTACAATGGTTGCCAAGCGCAAGAAGAAGGTCAGCGAAATTAATCACAAATAATTATCGTAGTGGGGTACTACTAATTTGTGGATTGAAATCGTGATATAATATTGTGTTTTTCTGTAGTATGAATCCGGTGAAGGTTCTCAGTACATCAGCAGAAAGTCAGCTTTGAAGAGACTCCAGTTAAATTTGAAGGATTTCAGAAAACTCTGTATTCTGAAAGGAATTTACCCTCGAGAACCTCGCAACAGAAAACGTGCACAGAAAGGCGAGCCTGGAATTAAGACATTATATCACATGAAAGATATACAATTTTTAATGCATGAACCAATAATATGGAAACTGAGGGATTATCATGTAAGTTTGAATAACTTTTCAAGTTGCTATATATTTTTGTTTTCAACCAACCGTGAGGTGGATAGAATTTCGTGAATTTTTATAAAATTTTTTGAAATTCAGAAAAGTTACCTTTCGTAACGGCTTCAATGAAAAAAGCACATGGATCAATAGAATTTAAATACAATTTGGCGCTCTTCGTTTAAAGCACTTCTTAAGGCAGCAGCCCATATTCTAGCCAACATCTGATATTGTATTCATGGTGCTGTAAATTACTTTAGTATTAATCTTGGTTATGGTGTGACATCCGTAAATTCTTTTTCCAGATCTCCAGATTCAGTATTTCAATGTTGGACGAGTTTCTTTGAATAAACAATAATAATAATTCTTTATTGTTCATAGTGGTTAACTACATGCCAGCATAGAAATCGTCACATTTAAAAATGCAATGTACAAAACATTACATAGTAGATATATTAATGCTTTAAGACAATGGTAATGTAAACAAAAACATTATCAGGACAGTTTACAAGTAGTAATCAGTTTTACATGAATTCTTCTACTGGATAGAAGGCTTTGGTTCTTTTTTAAATTCATTTAAGTTGTTTAAGCCTTTTATTGGTTGGAGAAGAGCATTATATATTTTGCTTAAACAGTATTGTGTGCTCATCTGGTAAAGGCTTAATCTGTGAATGTTAACATGAACATCATTCACTCTTCTTGTTGGGTGTGTGTGAATGTTCCAATTCTGTTAATACAGATACAAAATTTTGTTTTACAAAGAGACTACAGATATATAAATAAATATACATGGAAGAGTTAATATCTTATGATAAAAAAAAAATCTTCTACATGACACGCCTTCTCAAGTTCAAAATGATAACTGTTGAAAAACAATGTTGAAAATAATTGAAAGATATTGGTTGCATCTGTTAGAACCCATTATATTGTTTCATTAGCTGGTGTAAGCCGGTTTTTATTTTGATAAACTTGTACCCGGCTGGCTTCTTAATGCGACAGATAAATAAAAGTTGTTGTTCTCATGTATAGTCTGCTGGGTTAGCCGGATGGCCAGTGAGCTAATTTCCTCAATGGTAGGCATCAGAAAGGGCATGCGGCCATAAATTTATGTGACAAAACAAATCAACCAAGCGACCCAGGATTATGGGAAAAGGCTTAGGAGTGAAAAAATGTTAATCTTATGTATGGTAACCATTGGTTAAGCAAAAGGATGGAAATTGATGACAAGGTGAAAGATTCAGTCCTTTCTTAATGTGCTTGTCCAGTATTTATCAGTGTTCTAACAGAAGGGGCACACTCCTGTCACTTCACTACTCTTGCACTATTTTCATTGACATAATGTGTTAGTAACTGTGAGGTTATCATCCTCATTACAGGGTATCAATCTAAAGATTGTCTGCATCGTCTCTTCAAAAACCAACCCGTCAACCCCTTCACCACCTTGTTGTTCCTAACTCAAACAATCTCCATTGTTCAGTATCAAACTGCACTCTTGGCCCATCTCTAAGGTTCTTCACTCCTAAGGTCCTTTACCATTAGTTTTTCACTAGCTATCTTGCCTCATTATCCATCCTTATAGTCTCTCCCATTACAAGTATACTCTCATCTATACTCTTATCATACTTCTCTTTCGATGGGTATTCAGAGTACTCCTTCATTGGCTCCTATGGTTATTGGTTATCAAATAAAGGAGGCACAACCAGTTGGATAGTGCTCACCCTCCTTTATTGACAACAAACCTGCATCTGCAGTCCAATCATTGGTTTTTCTATCACAGCTCCCCATGCTATCCTTTCACCTGCCGGCCTCTTCATACCGTCGTAGCTCCTAGCTCTAGCATTCTCTATTGCTTATTTCTCATACTGAAGCAAGGCCATTGTACTTCAAAATATGCTTTGCAATGTAGCATAACATTATTCTCCCAAGCTATAAAAACTTTGGTGAAGAGAGTGCTGAATTTTAGTCATCACTGGTGGCTCTCCTTATAAAAGGAAATGGTAAATGATGGCAAGATGATTCATGTTTATTATTATTTAAAGATTTCTTTGTTTATTTATGTTCTTATATTGGTCACTTATCAATCATCTACACCGACTATTACTTAGGATAATTTTGATTAGGCCATTATATGTGTGTGCCATTTATGAGGGGTCATAGTTAAGATAAATATGTTATTTTTTTATATGGAGTGTAGTTATGTCATATTTTAATGTAATACTTAATGCACTGTTAAACACTGAAAGTAAGCCATTATGTTATGGTGTCATTCATATAGGCTGGTGAGATTCAATTTTTCTTGTGACAGTAGTGTTAAAAATATATATGTAAATAGTTTGGTAGTCTTTCAATTTTTGGCAAATTCAGTATTATCACATAAGTTCGGGGTGCTCTTTTTTTTCTGTGTATCCACTAAATTCATAGTTTTAATACAAAATTGTTGCAACCCACTCTGCCATTGATTATCAACATTTAGTTCACCTGCAGCCATGTTATGGTATTGTTGGGCCAAAACTATAGTAAACATGACAAGATCTTATTTAGACTCTCCCTATCCATGTAGTATTATCCCCTTACTTGATTTGTGTCTCCTGCAAATAATATTGTGAATTCTTATTTACTATTTAATTTTTAAGTATCTAGAACTTTTGTTTTTTTCTTTTAGATCTTTACGCATCGTGTAAAACGTGCAAAAGCTGAACGAGATTTCGAGTCATTGAAGAGATTCCTGAGAAACCATCCCACCTTGAAGTTAGACCACATTGTCAAAGAAAGGTATTCATTAAACTATATGCATCTATCAACATTTAAACTCCATTACATTGAACTTATTTCCTCGTATGATTTCTCACAGTTTGGCTATCCGAAGCACTGGAATTTAGGATTAATGATTAATTTATGGAGGTGAGGAAAAAGTCTTGGCAGCAGTCTTTCAAATTCAAGTTCTACTTTAGGACTTGATATCAATAATGACATACAAAATGATACCATAAACTTAATATGACTCTCTTAGAATAAAAAGTATATATGTATAAGCTGCTATTGAAACACTTGCATCCTAAAAGATGTTTCAAAAAACAGTAAGATATAAAAATATGATACAGACGATATTGATGTCTGTTAATTCTTTTAAATCTGCATGGCATTGCCAGTGGTTTTTTTATGCCTATATTTTATGGACTCCTTGAATAAAAATAGAACATATAAAAGCATTGTGTTAGAAAAAAGTTCCATTTATTTTTTTGATACTAGTTTTATGATGTTTGATGATGTGATGTTATTCTCTGAAATATGAAAAATTCCAGAGAGAGGACTAATGCAATTCTACATGCATTATATGTATACTCAACTAGAAAGTTAATGAGAGCCTTTCAGCAGGGCATTTACCATTTTCAGGTACTGATTTATCAAATGATTTTGCAAATGCATGCAACTAGTTTTACCTCTAAATGGCAAATTTATATTTTCAACTTTTATTTACTTTAAATTTTTCACAAATTAAATCATGCAATCACTGATTAGTGTGTAGGATTTCAGTTTGTGGAATTATTACTTTTTATCATTGTAAAAGTATAAAGTTTATTCTTTAGGGTGCTCACATCTTATATTATAATGTAACTATGGAGGTAAAATTACTGAATACTACCATTTGATGATGACTCCAAGTAAATTTGAAATATTCAAGAAAGTGAAGTAGTAAGAGCTCAGCTTACCATGAATTAAAAAATATACAATAAAATATGTATACAGTAAAAAACAGACAGTCTAAATGGTTTCTGATTCATGGCATACTTAAATGATTGTTTGTAATCAGGCTACCTAATATTCTTGCTAAAGAATGATGAGACTTGTGTGACAGTAAACTTAAAATGCTTAATTATGTAGCCATTTGTGTGTGTTGATTCCCTCTCATAAGGCGTTAAAATTTTTTAAATTCTCTTTATTTAAACTCATGTTTTTGATTTTACCATTTTTGCACTTTATTTTTATTCTGATAATGGAATGATTAAGTAAAAAAATAGAACTCATAGTTAGAGACCAGTTGCTAGTGTCATTATAAAATCTGAAAGCAGATCAATTTTATGAGTTTTTTAGATTGCATGGGTAAAACACATGTAATTGTTTTTAGGCATAACATATCATATATGGGCCGATCATAATAATGATATGGGCCAAGAGTGGTAAAATCTGCATCTATCATATCCCGGGATATAAGTGGATGAATGAAGAGATATCAATACATCACCATAGAAATAAGTAATTTTCAGGAGGTCAAAATTTTAATTAAGGGTTTGTAATGAGTAAAAACAAGGTATGTACATATATCCTTTATAAATGTTAATATGATTATTACAGCACATTATTTATGTGCAATACTGGCACTAGAAATCTGAAAGATATTGTTAAGGGTAAATAGTTATATCTAATTATAACTTTCCATCACATCAATGGAATCATACTTGATGTGTATATGTTGCTTCAAGCAAATTTTGAGACCCAGACATAAGATACCTGAAGACTACATCATTGAGCCTAACTGACTCACAACTTTCTATAACTTACCAGATTTAAGCTGTAATGGAAATGAAACTAAGTGAGACACATTATGAGTTGAATGTGTTAAAAAGCAAACTCACTCATTGGCAGTTCTCCTGGTGAGACTAACATTACAAACCAGAATATAGCAACTCTGCCTTGTATATTTTTTGTAAGGGAATTGTCGGCTTCAGAACAAGGTTATTGCTCATAATTATTTAGAGGTGTGCATAAAAGTATGAAGTATGTACAATCGGTTTGTTATTCTGGCCTTTCAATTGCGCTAATTTTTTTCTCTGCAGATATCCAACTTTTGTGGATGCACTTAGAGATCTAGATGACTGCCTCACCCTGTGTTTCCTGTTCAGTACCTTTCCCAGCATGAAGCACATTCCTCGTGACAACATGTTATTATGCCGCCGGCTCACAGTTGAATTCCTTCATTACGTAATTGAGGCTCGTGCTCTAAGGAAGATTTTTGTCTCCATTAAAGGATATTACTACCAGGCTGAAATTCATGGTCAGACCATAACTTGGATAGTGCCTCATCACTTTTCCTTCCAGGTAAATAAAATTCTTAATCCGTATTTGTACATACCCATGTGTAAATCTTGATTTTCCATGTGAAATGTGTTAATTATCCACTTGTAGAGTCTAGTAAAGTTGACAGAAGTATGTAGTTGAGTAGTTAGTCTGATGCAGCCTTCTGCCTTTTGTTGATAGAGTAAAAACATACTATTTTTGACTTGTCTCACACCTCTTCAAACATATCGATTAGTTTTAGATACTTTAGGCTGTGCTTCAGTGGATGATATTAAATGCATAAAGAAGGCAATTTATTAGTCCCATTAGTGAAGCCTTTTGAAAATGTAAATATACAATATTGATAGAATGATTGAATAATATCACAGATGGCCAGCATAAGGGCAATATATTTATTAATATTTAATATAATGTCCTGGGAATCTTTTGCAAAACTTTGCTCAATATATGATGTGATTTATCTTATATACATGGGCATTTCACTAATGTTCTTAACTGCCTTTGGTAGAGCAGTGGACTGTAGACAATGCAATATGGTTTATGCTCTTTAAGTTACAATGTGATCATATGTTGCAAACTGAAGAGAAAGATCAATTCATGGAAATGTTAAATGAAAATATATTGCATTGTGATCATTGTATCCAAACATTATTAAGTGAAATTGGATATATTTTCACATCTCATGTAAAAACTGATCCTTATCTAAAATATGAGTGTGTCACAGGTGGGAAATTTCCTAGTAATCAATACCTTCTGAAATGAAATTTTCTAAATGTTAAGTTGGGGAAGAAATAGCAGGCCATAAAATTATATTTAAAGCCTGGTATACATTAGGTAGTAATGCATGTTAAAACACCATTATGGACCCTATGGTTAGCCAACTAACCTAAGTTTCACAACATGTGACAATTCGTATATCAGGATAAAAAATGCAGTTTAATTCCCAGTGCTGCCTGTGATTTCCCATAGTGATATAATATCTAGTAAGTCAGCCAGCTTTGATTTAGCTGGTGATATAAGCTATCAAAGTGAATTAAATGACCATGAAATCAGGTTTGGGCTATGACTTCCATAGCAATTTTCAGTCAGTCATAACGACAAATATTCTTCTTCATTTATGACATACCTAAATTGCAATGATAGATTTTTTTCTCACTTTCTGCTACTTTTGTTGCATAATTATAAAGAGAGCTAATCTTGCTATTCTTTGGTGATTTAATGTCAATAAAAATTTCCCATTTTGTGTAAAGTTTTGATGTTATGAAAGATTGTGGAGTTTTTTTTGTAATTATTCATTCAAGTGTGGCTATTGATCATTTGAAAGTTGCTTTATAACTTATAAAATTTGTAATTATATAATAGCTCTTTGTTGAATTATGTAGTAGTAATTAGGCATTTTGTGGAAATATAAAAATTTAGCATTATTTCCTAATATTGTTAATAATTTTTCAAGTTAGACTTTATCAATTTCACCCAAGGCAAATTTCCATTAATCATTTTTCGAAATTTAATGAGTAACAGCTTTAATTATGAACCATAATGATTTTGGTAGTTTTATTGAAACTGTAGAACATGAAACATTCTTTTTATTTTTATTGCAGCCCCATGAAAAACATGACGTGGACTTCTCTGTGATGTCAACCTTTGTGGAGTTTTATGTATTCCTCCTGGGATTTGTAAACTTTAGGCTTTATCATTCCCTCAATTTGTATTATCCACCTAAGTACTATGAATTACCAGGTAATTATCCTCATTATCATTACCATTTTTTTTAAAGTACTGAATTTTCAGAAGTACATTCTGAAGCTCTCTGAGTGCAAAATGGATGTCCCTTAGTTGGACCTTGGAAGTCATCAACCATCAGCAATTGTTTTTGGTTTGGTTTAAGATATTCTTGTCTGAGGTTTACCCAGTATTTTTGTCTTAAAAATGAGAATATAAAGATCAAGAATAACCAATTATCCTTAAAGACCATCCAGTTTGTTCTTTATTTCACAGTGTGGTATTTAAAAAAATTAATTAAAAAATTTAAAATTTTTTGTTTCCATACTGAATCATTTTTTGGGATTAGGGAAGGCACATTTTTTTCTTTTGAAGCAAGAACTTCTAATAACTGGAAATTGGGAAGCGGATTACATTGTAATACAGGTTGACATAAAAAATCTGGCACTCCTCGTGTCTGTAGGTTGATGGATTTTTTATGTTTATGTATGCTGTACATATTTAACAGAAAAGTGACTACCTGTTCGGTCCTTTAAAGAAAAAAATTTAAATTCACATGAAATCAAATGAATTTCAATGCTCATCAAATAAATAAAACATTTTACAGAATTTTAGTTCGGCTGAATACAAAAGTCGCCATCAAAACATAAGCAATGCCTCAAAAATAATGGCAGGTGATAAATTTGAAAATAAACTCTGAAATCCATCTTAGTGATCTGAACTAACCAGATTTTTCAATGTCAAACTAATAGAATTTTTACTGAATTTTTGTACCTACACACCCCCTCCTAAACAGTCCTATCCTGGGCACCCTAATTTTCAGGAGAGGGTTCACTATCTTAAACCTTCTGTTTTACTACAAGTAACATACAGGACAACCTGCATCTACCCCATATCAAAACAAACATACTCATGCAATAATTAAATTAATCTTTCAATTAATTACAAGTAGATTTTTTTTAAGGCCAAACCTGAAACAACTGGATACTTGGATACAAGCCCTTCATCCTGTTTCATTATTGACCAGATTATTTTGTTTACCTCATTCATAATGAAAAAGTAAATTTGAAATAGAAATGACTTTTACCATAATACTGTAGAATCTTGATTTTGCATATGCCAGTATTATGAAAAATCTGATTTACACACGTGATTATGCAGTCCTAGCCAATCCTCTTTAAGTATTGTTATGGTATTATTATTTGAAATTACTTAAATTTTTGTAACAATTTCACAACAAGACATTTTGGTCCCCAGCAGAAGTATTAATTCATTTTTTGTAGGACAAAATGGAAATTACTTGTTTACAATCAAAGTACTGTAATGAATGTAATTTCCTTAAAAAAATCATTTTTAGTAAAGTGAAAAGAAATTTCTATTGAAAAACCTGTAAAAAATGATTTCCATTTTTATAGATTAAAACCTAATGGATATCATTTAACTTATTTTTTTAAAAGAATAATTATTATGCAGTCTTCATTTTTAAATTTTAGCTGAAGATTCTGAAAAAACATTGGTCGATGAAGAAGTTTATGTCTCTGAGCGCGTGGCTGCTTTAAACACGCCTCTGTCCAAGTCAAAAGTTATCACAGAAGAAGATGATGCTAAGATGGATGATTTTGTGATGGTAAGTGAAACTTAACACTTCAAGATTGAAATTTGATGTTTTTTGTTTTCTGGTTCTAAACACTTTTTCTTCTTGTTATTTCATGTAGTCCGAAGATTCAGAAAAGATGGAGTCAGCAAGGAAAGAAATGGAGGCTGTTAAAAATTTGAAAACACTTTTTGAAGGCCTGAAGTTCTACATTAACCGTGAAGTTCCACGGGAACCAATGGCATTTGTTATTCGATGTTTTGGTGGTGTGGTTTCATGGGATAAGACGTTGTTTGTGGGGTCAACATTCCCCGAAACAGATGAGTCAATCACTCACCAGATTATTGACCGGCCTTCCATTGATAAGCAGTATCTATCAAGGTAATGTGAGCAACACACCTCATTTCCGTTCTACCAATTAAGATAATATACATGCATCACTGCATGGCATAATTATACTAAGATAATTTCGTGAAACACACTTTTTGCCTATCTTCTGCTATAATTCCTGGAAATCCCACACTGTTCTCTTTATTATATATTAAAATGAGAGAAACTTTACTTGGTAATTCCACACAATATTTATTTGTTAAACACAACCTAGGTAGCTAATCCGTTATAATAATGTCGTTGGAGTTGGATTTCGTTGAACTTATACAATATTAAATTGTAAAGATTTCTTATTTTGTAGTATTTACCATACAATGTTATTACCAATTATATCGTCAAGTCAAGTTAATTGCTGAAGTGCCACGGGCATAAAATAAATTGACCAGCTTAGGTTTTGTTTGTAGGGTAAATTTTCTAAGCCACTTGAGTAATCTGTTTCACATTTCTCATTTAAGATATTATGTGCAGCCTCAATGGGTGTTTGACTCGGTGAATTCAAGGCGTCTCCTTCCCGTGGAGAAGTACCTCCTTGGTTGCATTCTTCCTCCACATTTGTCACCATTTACGGAGTCACTGCAAACTGAGCAGTACATTCCCCCAGAGCAGAAGGCTTTGGAAGCTGGTGAAGACGTTGCAGGTGGGTGGAGTTAGTTGACAATGGCCAATTATTTGAAGTAATTTGTGGATGTACACATTGATAAAAGTAATGCTTTACACTCTTAATTACTGTTTTATATAGCTGGTTTTTAATAACTTCTGGCAAAGATACTTGTTGTCATTAGATAGTTAAAATTCACCGATGAGACAGTAACTTGGTGGAATTCCATAATAAAACAATATTTAATTACATAATAAGACAATATTTAACTTCAATACTTTATGTATTTCCACAAAATTAAATGGAATTCCACAAAACTTTGCTGGAGACTGTGATGGCAGGGTAATGTCCTAACCTACTAGTCTAAAGGTTGCGGGTTCGAATCCCAGCAAGGTGGATTTTTCAACCTCCACTTGGGGCAAGAGAGTTTGTGTGTTTTGTCCTTATCATTAAACATTTTGCCACTATAAAGGCCGGTTCACATTGAACATAACTTATACATAACATAAGCCCTAAATCTTGCATCGTTCACAATGGCTTATGTCTACTAAGTTCAACCAATGAGGTAACTCCATTCATTCAAATGCCATGAGCATGCTTGTACTTTCTTTTATAACTTTAATTGTTGACGCGCCTATAAATTTACAAACAACAACAACAACTTTATTTGTTTGTTTATGTTGGTAATTCACTTTCTCGCCACTGGTGGACCTAGTGTGCATGCCACGAACGATTGTGATTGGATAACTTAAGAACTCACTCTCCTTCATGATCAGGCAACTTAAGGACATAACTTAATAGATGAACTTGGGCCATCATTCGCGTTATGTAAAGTCCTTAAGTTACGTTAAGGTGTGTTGTGAACGGTCTTGTTCCCACGCATATGTTCAACTCTTAATTTCTTAAGTTAAGTTCTTACGTTATGTTCTGATGTTCAATGTGAACCGGCCTTAATTGGCTTAGCACTATGTGTGGGCAATTCGATGTTAATAAAAATTTTACAAATCAAACAATAAGGCTAGTTATGATAATCGTCAGATGATGACGATTATGGTTGAAACTGGCTTTTTGAGAAATTTCTGTTCTCACATATAAATAATAAAAACATATTAAAATCAATGTTTTGAAGTCAATTTTTTTCCAAACACTTTCATATAGTAAATATTTTATTTTCATTTTTTCCATCCTATACAATTTGCGGATAACATAGATTAATTTTTTTTTTAATGGGTCCAAAAATCAGCCTGACCTTTTTTTACACATCCCAAGGGCCAATAGATCGACCCACTGGCACTAAATGGGCTAATATTCACAAACTAATTTGGTATATACATTCAGTGTTTTTTTAAATAGAAAAATTGCTTGCTTCAAAAAGGGGAGTTATCATTCTACATGGCACACACTGGAGCTTGTAGTGATTTTCTATTTCTTGCAGAAAATGAAGAAGGCTCTGATGATGAAGAAGCCTCTGATGAGGAGGAAGAAGCTCCTGAAGGAGAAGAAAATAATTCAGAGGACAGTGACGGAGCAGAAGAAGATGAAGAAGAGGAGGGTGGAAGTGAAGAGGAGGATGAACATGAGGAGCAGAAACTAGGTGTAATTAACCCAAGTCATGTGAAGGAAAGGAAAGAAAAGGTATGTGGTAGCATTGTTAGTTCAAATGGTTATCATCATCAGATTACCCAATATTGAATAAGTGTGCCCCATAAATGTGTACATAGTTTTCTGCATGCCATTAATATGCATTTCAAAAATTAATATTGTCCTCATTCACGTTTTCTGGACTTTCACTATATCTAAATTTATAATGATAATGATGGTCCATGGTTGGAATGAAATAATCACATAATTTTCCGCAGTATTTATTGAATCGTGCAGTGCGGTTCACCATAATCATGCATCGTCAATGAAGGTGACAGGTTGAGTAATATTATGTTATGGCAAGTTTGTGATTATCTTGCGCCGGTAAACTTCTTGATCACAAGTGGAAGTGGAGCATACACACACACACACGATTCTATAAAAAAATGTTCGTGCAACTGACTAAAAATGGAAAAATTACTCATTTTGAGAAACCTGTTTCAATCTGCCTGAGCCCCATGTTAATTATAATTGTAAATACTTGTTTTAAAAGTAAAAGTAGCTAAATAAAGCATTGATGTCATCTTTGTATTTATTGATCATTGGACTTATCCCATGATTTGTTTGATAAATATGCATATTGAAGTAGGTTAAATTAAAGCAACTTGCTTCCATGGTCTCACAAGAATATGGATTTTCCGATGGGTTAAGCATACCAAGGGGTAACTTTAACAATATTGTAAAACAGTGATTTTATAGTTCTGTCAAAATATAAAATTCCCTGCTTCAAATTTTCTAAGTTCATATTCCCATTTTCCCCGTGTTCCTCTTGATTAATATTTTATTTCATTAGATACCCTCATGCATATTGTCCTTCCTGTGTTTTTTTCACATAGTGTTATAGGAATGTTGTAATTATAGAATCGATTCAACTGAAACAGAAGATCCTGAGAGAGGTTTTAGACCTGTATGTGAGTGGATATTATACATTCTTTTTCTCTATGGAGGTTTTAGGAATGACTGATTGAAGGAACCTATTTGTTTGACGATAAAGCTGTTTAATAATATAATGTTAATAAAGCTGTTTTTATTAGCAGGTACTAGTTCCACTACAAGAAAAAAACATTACAATACAGATTAAACTCATAACATACTGCATTACAAAATATCTAAAAATACAAAATATTAGGTTGCAAGGTTATAATACTGACACTGACATAGATTATTTCAAGTACAGGTCACGACCTTGATGATCATCCTTTGTTTCAGGCTTAACTTTTTGAAATTTACTCAGCATAGGAAAATTTTGGTAATTTCACAAAAAGGTTTTATTTTTCAAAACAACCTAGGTTTTGACGTAGCACCTCATCAACTGATGATGACATGAAATGTCAAAACCTAGTTCTTTTTGAAAAATTAAATCTTTCCTTGGAATCCTGTCATAAATATACTTAATGATCATACTCACACTTCTTCTTCACAAACTCAAACAATCCTTTTTAAAAGCTTTGAGGTTATTTTTCATTTTAATTTCTTTTTTCAGGCTTCTGTATATATTTACTGAATCAAAGAAAACACTATTTGTATAGTGTTCATGCACCTCATTGTTTTTTTTTATTAGGAATTCTCCAAAATTTGGATATTGTCCTAATTGTATTTCAAGGATAAATTGAAGTATAAACAGTATTGTTCTTTGTTCAAATATTAACCAGTTCATTGCTTTAATCATATCATTCACATGAGTCCTTTTATGTTTATTTAAGATGACTCTCATTGTCTTACTTTGTAGCCATTATAGCTTTACAAAAGTCCTTTTTTAAGCTCTACATTGCATTTGATCTATGTTCGAGTTTGTCTGGCATCACCAAATATATCTGATGTTCCTTTTCAGAAAAAGCAAATGGCTGTAGTAACTGGCACTGTGACAAAGGAGGACCCAAATGCAAAACGACGGGAGGAGCGCCAACAATACAGGCTAAGGGAGAAGATGGTGAAGAGAAAGCACAGGGGTTTGTATCGTAGCATGGTTGCCGGACGTGCAGAGCGGCGGAAGGAGATATGGCTGTTAGGCAAGAAGAGGAAGCGTATAGAGGCCGAAAAGAAGGAAGAGAAACGAATGTCAAAGAAACAAGGTGGCTCAGAAAAGAAAGCATCAAAAGCAAAAGCAAGGACTCCTGTTAAGTGATCTAGCATCCTCAGTACTTGATGGCACATTCTGAGTGATGCATATCAGTGTTGATTACAAAGGACTATGCTAAATTGAAGTTTCCAACTAAATCAATTGTCAAAGGTGAATTAAAATTTAATTTGATTTCATTAAAGGGAAATGCAACAAATATCTCTTACAATAAATACCGTCTCTTCTTCTATGTACTGTTTTAAACCTACACCCATCTTACAAAAATGTAATTTTGTACTGACATGCACCGATGTACATTTGTTTAATATCCAGTTTTTTTCTGGTGTGAATAAGTTAGCGCCATTTTTAAAAACTCCCTAATTCCAAAGTTGAAGTGTGACTGGTTAGTTTTGCATACACATGTGATCACAGCAGCACTCCTATGTTGTTTGCAAATTAGGAAGGTGACCTGGAAAAGATCCTTATCCTCTAGAATTTTTAGCAAATGTTGCCTATTAACTATATAACCTGCAGAGGTTGTGTTGATTTGTAGTTGTATAAGTACTGATTCATTGATTAAGCTTCTCTTTGTTCTTTCTTTAAAGGTGTTACTGTTATATCAGGTCAAGAAGCTTTAGCAGGTGCAGGTTTAATGTAAAGTGAAGGTGGAATATCCATTTTATTTTTAAATGATACATTTATATTTTTAAAGACCTTTTTATTGTTATATGGAGAGTTGGTTAATACTGTTAACTATTGCCATAGATAGAATACCTCAATATATGGACACCTCATGGAAGTTATTGTTTTAAATACATTTAACCCTTGGACTGGAAAATATCAAATGTGGAATCAAACTCCATTACGTAATCATGTCAATTCAATGCCATAATATGAAAATGCTTAAGTTGTTTATTCCAATTGAAAATATGTAGCTAGATTGTGTTTTCAATTTTCAGGTTATTATTATTTAGAGATAATACAAATTATTTAAATGGATCAGCTGAGAAATAGTAGCAGTTGCTGTGAAAGGGGGCATATTCTTTTGAGTTTGTGAGGTAGATTACTGTTCAGATTCTTAACAAATAACTATTCATCACTGAAACGTGTTTAGTCAGCCAAACTTTGACAACCAGTCATGGGGATTTCAGTTTTTTGTCACTTGAGTACTTCAAGTTTTTATCGTATTTTGATGTACATTAAACATGATTGCTTTTTTATTATACATTTAGAAATGTTTCCATTGTTTATACTCACTTGCCATTTTGCATTTTATTTTTCTAGTAATTTCTCATTTAACTTTGTTTTCAGAAATAGAAGTTTGACTGAAATTTCTGAGAGCATTATGCTGTGAAAAAACCCATTCTGTAATTAATGTCTCTGATTTTACCTGTGATCTGATTTACCACCATAGTAAGATGGCATTTGTACTACAAGTTCTTCAGAAATGTGACCTGCCTTAAATTTACAAAGTAAATTTTACCAATACTTCAACCTATGGTCAAGTAGTGACTCTAACCCTGATTCTTCAAATAACATCATGACACTGCTACTTTAATCATAACAACTTTTCACAAACCTAGCTGCTTTTTGTTACGCTAATTCCAAAACTAAACCTATCTCACGAGGGTCCCATACACTCACAGCGTACTCTAACCATGACAAAACTATTGTAAAATTCTCATCTCTCTTTTACCCTCTTCCTTCCCAAGTATCTTTCCTTTAAATCCCAACCTTTAATTTGCTATCCTGTAAGTTTTCCAAATGTGTTTTCACCAGGTCTTTAGTTATCTTAACACCCAAATATTTAACTAAACCTGTTTGTAATGTTGATTTCCCATATGCTGTAAATGTTATCTGGCGAACTTCTCCAAAAATACATTGAAACATTTCTTCAAGTTTAATTTTTAGCTCCCATGTCGTATTGCACCAGTTTTGATATACAATTAGGATATTAGATAAAGATTCCCTTCCCAACTGAAAATGTCCTTGTATATCACTGCATCATCTGCAAAAAGATTTAAGTTTACTGGTAACATAAGAACTGATTCATTATTATACACTCATGAGGAGCAATAGCTGATTGGTAATCCTTCCTTCAGGGATCCCAGGCAAGATGCTGTGTAGATTACACACAACTCATTGCTTGTGTTATTATGCTAATCGATCCTGTAGTTTTACAAATTTAAAAGCAGCTTGGTCTGAGAAATTTTGTTGAATGCCCTTTTAAGATCTAGAAATAAACAAATCAAAAATTATTTTCACCCGAGACCAAGCCTTCATGAACTGCCAGTTGGGTCTTTCAAATCTGCTCCTAAGGAATCAATGTTGGTTATTCATTCTGGGTGTCTATATACTCCATTTTGAGCACATTGCTCAAAGATTTAGCAGGAATTGAAAGTGAGAGATTGGTCCAAAATTACTGGTTATCTTCTCTATCACCTTTTTTTTATTATGGAACTAACATTGTCTAGTTAGCAGTCCTTAGGAGCTTCACAATCAGTTAGGGACTTAAAACTTGAAAAAACACGCTACCTTCGTAAGATAAATGACACACTTGGTTTTTCCACAATTTTTATTTTTCACTACCTAGGTTTCGACAGTCAAGTCA
>WURS02335215.1:0-83948 GCA_011762765.2 Rhinocypha anisoptera
CTCTTTGTGTTGTGTATGCTTTTAGCAGCTCCCCGGTGTGTAGTGCGGGATCAGTGCTCCTGGGGCGCTACTGTATTCATATACCCCTAAATGTTTCCCGAAAACTTTCAAGGGTTATTCGGAAAAAAGCACCTCTGTGGAGAAAGTACAGTAACGTTTCAACTTTTCCTCGCTTCTCTTTTTACGCAATAAAATATGCAAATCTTTACTTCACTTTTCATATTTGTCATTGCTATATTGTGTTTACCATTTCACATGGTTCACGTTTTTTTTAATGTAATTTGTATGGAAAAAAATTTTGAAGAGGCACTGTATGAAATAAAAGAGTGCACGTTGCTCGTGGACAGATCTGGTGGAGCGCATGCGCAGTGGAGTGGTGTGGAGAGAGAACGAGTGGCTGTGAGAGGAGGAGCACGGTGGGAGGAGGAGACCACTGGACGACCACAGGAGGAGAGGAGCAACGAGCACACCACCACACCACCACCGTCGTCGCCTCTAACCAGCATCAACACTGGCACAACACACCTTATCCTGCCTCTCTTCTTCCCTTCGTGCTCGGTGTCTTAGGTCTCAGCCCCTGTCTCACTACTCCTCATCCCTACCACCCATGCTCACCCTTCTCAGTTTGTCGCGAGTCACTCCTTTTGGAGATCAAACGCATGCTGAGACCGGTGGCATCGCCGACAGGTAGGTGCGGGCCTTTGTACTTCAGCTTGTCTTTTGTTTTGACCCAATGTTTCACAACGACAGATCGAGACATCCGAGTCTAGTTGTGGGAAATTGACATTGATTATCACCAAGATTGTCTCCACTTTGGTCACTACTTAACCTACTAGCAGGAATTTTGTCACACCTTCACACGTGCCTTTGTGCGTTGCAAGCGAACCTACTGTCTCATTTCCATTGTGAATATCATCTCTTTCTTTCCCTATCTCTTTGAGCCCAATGCATTATCATCATTCACCTACTATACTCGTCTACTCATCAACATTTGCATTAGTCACCGTTCATTGAATGATTGTTGAAACAGTGCTGTCGGGGTCAACAACGATCGATTCATTAGAAAAAATTGTCTTCTATGATTAGCACCTTAGTGAGCACAGCGTTGCACGTGAAGAAGACTCGACTTATACTACTTGACCTAGATTGATTGACACTATCTTCTTGTGTCATAATTGTTATTTAGAAAGTTAAAGAAATCTCAACACTTTTCCTTATTCTTAATAGTTCATTAACCATTGAACAAACGTCATCTTCATCAATTGCCATTTCTCACGCAGGCAAACACCCACTTCTGCACGGTCTTTGGTCATCGACCGATGAAAGTGCTAGAAGGAAATGGATTTGTTTGAGCAACAGTGTTTTTGTTTGCCAGTAGTCGACCTGCAAGTTTATTGTTTGTACTTGTAACATTATCTGCCTTTCTGCAAAAAACTCATCTTTCTGTTCCATCTGTCACTCGAGGGTACCTGGAAAGGTACGTGTGCACTTCTTGCCAGCTTTGTTTCTTTGTTGTATTTATTGCTTGAGTTCATTGTGAATACTCGGGTCAATTGAACTGGTTTTGAATTCATTCATAAATTTGCCAATAGCCTATGTGTGCGCTAATTATAGCCCGGCGACTGTCTGCTGCGCTTCTCGAATCTATTCCCTATTCCTCCGCATTTGCTTTCGACGCTGGAGGAACTTTTTATTCCTTTTCTCTTGTTTTGTCGACTTGCTTCGCCGACAAGCAATGCTCTTGGAGAGAGCGAGAGAGTAACCGAGATTAGGCACGCGCTTCTCTCGCGATCGATCTATCACCGTTTCCCTATTTACCGCACGATTCTTCGTTGAATCGTACACTTGCGACAGGTCGCTATCTACTTTGTCCTGCTTATTCCACATTTCGATTTCCAGTTCAAACCAGAATATTATCAGATATATTTTTGTTTATCTTATTTTCTAATTTTAATTATATAAAAACATTTTTTATTTCCAGTATTTGAACGGTTTGTGGAGTTTAATTTAGGCTCTTATAGAGCATTGATTTCAAGGTTACTTGAATCTGAGAGAGAGAGGAAAGTGGTAGCGACAAGTCAAGGTTCAAGATTTGCCAGTGGTAGCAATTTGTCTCACTCGCCTTTGTGCGGTGGCGATGTTGACAGTCGCCACATGCTCTCCTCTATCACACCTCTCATTGTGTGCTTCATCTAGATTATAAGTCTTATCTATTGTCAATAACATTTAGGGAAAATTAACTGATTAGTCAGAGATCGAAGCATTTGTCAGAACTCTACTCACCTGGTGCTTTCCCTTTTTATTTTGTTTGTCTATTTCAGATAAGCAACTAAATTGCTACTAAACTGTTTAACAAATAATCATTCACTAGTGTTGATATAAGTGAGAAATGTGTTAGAGCATTTTGCTCGAGTACTATTAATTAAAAGTGGAACAGTGGTGAGCGGAGTGGGAGTTGCCGCTCGCGCAACTTGGAGTGGAAGCACGGGATGGATCACTTGGCCGGATGGCATCTGGTCGCGTAGGTGGTTGGCGGGGCCAGGTCTCTGAAACGGCCCTTTCTCTCTCCCTCTCTATGTCAATGTGTTTGGCAATTATGTTCGCTCGCCCTCGGTGTGTTTCAAGGCAGTTTGCTACGCATAGTGATATTGGTAAGCGCGCCGATTGCGAGTGGGAGAGCTTGGTGGAGAAGCGCACTCGCGTCTCATCGCCACTGCCATCCATGTAGAGGCAACCAAACACACACACACTAAGTGCTCATTTTGTCTTGTGTGTGTTTTCCTTTTCGTTGTCACCTTCAACACTGTCGTGACGAGTAACCGTTGGGTCAGTTTTACCCAAAGGCCCACTTGAAACCTGTTGTTATTGAAATTTGGTGTAGTTATTGAAATTATTATGTGAACTTGGAATGTAGCAACAATCACCACTGACTATACCGTTACTATTATTTCTCTTCCTTAGATGGAAGCGAGCCGCCTCAGTGCTGATAAGAAAGTGGAGCAGTTAAGCGATGATGAGTTCCATCATGTTCTGAAAGAGTTAACTGACCACAATCTACCGGACAGCGAGAAATGTCCCCTGGTACAGCACTTGAAAGCGGAGGACGCGAAATCAAAGGATAACTCCCCCTCGGAAAGCCCTCACCAGACGCACCACCCGATTAGAGCCAGCAACCGGTTGTCTGGCAAAGGGCGCACTCGGATGCACGCTTTAAGTAAGGACGGTGAGTTTCAGAGCAACCACCAGCAGCAGCAGTATCAAGCCAACTGTCACCCGAAGCAAGTGAACTATGTTGAAGCGCTGCAAGAACTCACCGCCACCACGAGCAGCAGCTTTGCAAGCAATCTCTGTGATGACAGTCAGCAGCGCGCCCAGTCAGGGCTGATGATCAGTGCCGGCGGCAGCAGCACTAGCGGCAGTCGCAAACCGAACCGTGCCAACTCATTCACAATGCCTTCCTCAGCCAGTGATAACAACAGTGCCGACCCGAGTGGCAGCAGTGGCAACAAGATTCTCGGCCACCACTACCAGCAGTGGAGCGTGCCGCTCACCAACGGCGTCTTGAGCGGTGAGCTGAGCCACCAAGATGTCACTGCGTCGTCGGCAGTCGTCGGTGCCGCAGCAGACGAGCTGTCTCTGAGTCAAAGCTGCTCACCAGCGCCATCACTTGCGGCACTATCGTCGCCATCACCAGCAAGCACCTCAACCACCTCTGCTCACACCACCGACAGCCACTCTGCTCCACCGGCTCTGGACAATTCTAGTCAATTGAATGGTGATAGCCACCCAAAGTCAGACAACTTCTCTTCGGTACATCTCAATAGCATTCATTCACTGGTGAACAGCATTGGTGGCGATTGTGAGCCTACCTATCAGCGAGTACTGGTCAACAAGCCTAGCAGTCCCACGTTTTCTGTCGAGGAAGAAGATAAAATGTATGTCGAGATGAAGAATCTTCAGCGCAAGGCCAACATTGTTGAGTACCGGAGTGATATCAACAAGCTGGACATAAGGACACGCAATGATCACAGTGTCGATCGCGTGATCGAAATGCCCCTTCTCACTGCCTCTCGTCCCAAGGAGCCTCAGCCCTATGGTAAGTGCTTTCTTTGCTAGATTGTCATACTCACTTTCTTTCAGATCCCATACTAGGTCATGTCTCTCATCCCAGTCTTTTTGGCATAAACCCTAGTAACATTAATACTCATTCCACTAATAACAATGTTACCAATAACGTTCCAACTTCTGTTGCCAATTCTGCTAATAATAATAATAATACCAATAATAATAGCAATAATCCACGAATGTAAGTAAATTGAAATTTTAAATTGTTTAATTGTCTGTTTAATAATTAAAAATGTATCACTTAAAGGAAAAAGAAAAAACGGAAAGAGGAAAAGATAACTACTATGTCACACGAGGTTGATGGTTACATCGGTTACATAAAAGATATTTCGTTGCTCGAGTCGATGATCACTGGAAAAAACATAACTGCCAATGGTAATGCCGATGCCAACAATAACAACAAAAAGAACAAGAACAAAGTAGACAAGGAGGGTGGCAAACGTAAGAACCAAGACAAGGAAAAGCGGGGCACCAACGTTGACTTGGACAAAGTCAGTGGAGAAGAGGAGAAGAGTGGTGCCCATCGCAACCATAACGGCAAGGTGCCCATTGGCTCGCTTGGCTCCAATTCGAGCTCTCTCAGTGGCGATGACATATCTACCGCAGTGAGCAAGGCTCCAAACGGAGTTTTGCCCAACGCTACTAGTCCCGACTTGTCTAGCTCCAATGGGACCAAGTCGAAGAAGCGCAAAACAAAGGAAAAGGTGCGAAAGGCAGCGAGCACCGGCGGCGAGACGGACAATGCCGCCAAGGATGGAAGCACACTCAAGGAGGGCAAACAGACCAGTACTGAAGCGTCTACAAGAGGAAAGTCTAGTACCGCTAATCACCACCATTCAAGCTCGGATGACTTTGAGGATGCCACTGACGCTGAAGACGAGGATGAGGAAGACAGCACTGCTCTCTTCCTTCGCTCGAAAAAGTCTAACAGTTTGCAAAGTTCTGGCAAGGTCCCTAATGATTCAGTTCCAAATGATTCGGTTACCGAAGAGCTTTGTACTGTCTCTGATTCTGAGATGGCCGATCGAGAGAAGGACTTTGTCACGCCGAGAAATAAGCACTTCAAAAAGAAAAAGATGCAAGTGGGACGCCACCAGTATGGACCTATGGGAGGTGCTACTTCGCGATCTGGTGACGGTCACCATCAGTCTCAGCACTCTAACTCGCAAAACTATTATCAGTCTCACTACGGCAAAGATGCCTACTCTAACAAGAGTTCATCGCAAATGTCGCAGAATCTCGGTCGCGGTTACGAAAGTGAACGCGAATGCTCAACTCAAACCAACTCTGCCATTAGTAGCAGCACATTTGTTTGCCAAAGTCTTTCGTCATCCATGCTGGTTATTGATGACTCGAAGAGACAAACATCTCGTCCACATCGACAACAGTCGCAGTCGCATGATAATGCCGATATGCTTGTGGACACACTTTCCAACTCCGATAACGATTTGATGTTCACACTTGGCCCGGCGCCGGTTGCCCTTCCACCAGATAATGGCCCCAAGATGCCTTCCTATGCTGATATAGCCAAGTCAATCAACATGACTGTCAAGGCTCACTCGGCTCCTAGTACTCGATTATCGCAGGTTTCCGAGTCTGAACCCTGTGACGAATTTCCCCAGCTGAACACTTCAGGAAACAGTGATCAATCGGCGAACAGTGTATGTGAAGTGACCAACAGTGCCACTACGCCCAAAGCACGAGACCATGTCGCACAAGCAACCATGATGGCAACTGGCACTGCAGCCAATGGTAGCAGCAGTGTCACCTCTCCCACTGTCTCCACCACTACCGCTAACCTGCCGCCACCTCAGCAACCAAACGACAACCAAAACGACTCGAACACTGCTCAGGACCAGGTTGACGCTGTTCCAGAAGACAACTCTCCTTTGGAACACATTCCTGAGGCAGACAGTATCTCTGAGGAGGAAGAACAAGTCCAATTAGAGATGGTCGATTTCGATGCTCATGACTCGGTCAGTGTTGATAGCAAAAAGTCACCAAGTGACCCTCTTAGCCCGGGCGGACGACAATCGCCACCAGTAGTTATCTTTGGCAATAACAATTCTGCCGTTGAGCTTGTTTTTGGCGATGACTCACCTAACGCCAACACTCACACTGACCAAACAAACGCAGGCATTGTATTTGGATTTTTCGACGATATTCAATCGGAAATTAATAAAATACAAGAATGTGACTACTTGTTGGACGAAGCCAGTGATACTTCTAATAACGTAAGTTTTACTGCAAACTAATTAAAAGTAACTAATTTAATTGATTTATTTAGAATACCGGAGAGAATATAGCCAAGAATGATGAACCGGAAGAAAACATTTACAAGTTTAACTTGCAAAAAATTAACGACCTCCAAATGTGCAGCAACAACAATCTTGAGGAGAATTTTTACAAGAATGCCGTTCATGTGAACGACTTGGAGAATCACTTGCGCGCGATTGACAGTGAAACTCAAGGCGAGTCGCACTCGAGTGAAGACAACTCGTATGGTGTATCTTGCCTCTCGCCTGCCAACTCGACCATATCGTCTTCACCTATGTACTCAGTCACAACTCAAGAACAACAAGTACCTCCAAAGAAGCCTTTTGTCAGTTGCCTTGCCAAATATCGCTCTATCAGATTAAAGGAGACTGTTGAACCTTGCATTCAAAACTATCCCGTTGTATTGGCTTTGGTTTCTGGCCGTAAGTCTTCATTCAAACCTTTCTTTGTATTCACATTAATATAACTAACTGATGTTTTATTGTCTTGCAGAGTGGAACAAGTGCAAAGATCTGCCGACCATTTAAATTCCATCTAGAGGACGCTTCAAGCCTATTAATTTTTAAAATGTGATTATAAATTTAATTAATCGAATCATTTTGTACATTTGTTTATTTCTTTCTTATATTTTTTTAACTTGAAGAGGCTCGAGGTTACTTGTGTAAAGTTTTGTTATACTTGTTACATATTTTCTATTGTTGTTTTTCTTTTTTTAATTTAACTTTTTTGTCACTTGCAAATGGTGAATGCTGTCATGTCCGCAATATGTGACTCAATCACACTCACGTTTCCTCTCTCTCTCTCTCTCTCTCTCTCTCTCTCTCTCTTTCTGCGGTTGTGTACACCACATCACCACGATAACCAACATTTTTTGTGTTTTTCTCTCCGTCTCAAAATGTGATTTCCCTCATCCTTTTGTTCATTTTTTAAACAATGCTTTTCTTATTTTAATTTTTTACTTAATTTTTATATTTCTTATTATTATAATATTATTGCTCACAACACAGATACACGCACTGTTGCCGTTTCAATATTGTTTGCTGATGATCAACTTTTACACACACATAAACACATGTTTTTTGCCAAACACACCTCTTGGCCCTTCTACCTTTATTTTGTGTTAAATGTACAACAAATCCCATTATTGGCCAATGTATAAAGACCCGCCCACATGTGCATACCACCCACACATCCATCGAGACTGAGACAGACATACTCTTCCCGACACTCACTCACTCTCTCTTTCTCACACACACACCTTGCCCATCACTCATCTGCACAAGTGTTCATTCTCTCTCTCTCACTCCCACACTTTCATTCTCAAATTGCTCCTTGTCACGTGATCTCGGTGAGCTCTGTGCCGAGCAGAGTGTCCATCGGGGCCATATCCTCCCATGTGTGTCCCCACTTTTGCTCTCCCACCTCTCTCGACCTGTCGAACTATCACTGTTCGGTGGTGCCCGCACATCTCTCTCTCTCTCTCTCTCTCAACTCAACCCGACCTTGAAGCGAGCACGCAATCTGTCTCTGTGGCCAACTCGTATATCTTTCATTCATTTTCATGCTCTCCTAATCGAACCACACACCGATGCTAAAATGATTAACACTCCTCCCTCGAAAACAAACTTGTGATTATTCTTGTCTCTCTTTTTTCTTTCTCTATATAATCATTACCTTTTGTTTTTCATTCTTTCATCTCTGTATAAGTAAAAAAATCTGCTTACTCCCACTGGCACACTTGAGTTGACTTGGACTCACACCCACGCAAATATCGTCGAGTTGAATGACATAACCCAAACGATGGATTCATCGGTCCAAGTCGTTCACAAGTGAAACCAGTGCTCCCCAAATGAACCCCTCTGTCGATAGAGTTGTGTAACCAACTGACTCATGCTTACTATCCTTTTGTTTTGTACAGATATAATTTATTATTATATACACATTAATTTTGTTGTATAATATATATATATATATGTATGTATATATATACACTACAAACGTGACACTTTGAAATGAAAATGAAAAAAAACAATAACTTATCGTCACATTCTGTTTTTTTTATTTGAAAATTTATATATTTAATTTTTTTCCTCAGTTTGCCTTTTGTTTTTGCTGGTCAGTAAAGACAATTTATTTTTCATCAAAATCTCCACTTAATTTTTTTTTAAATTCTATGTTTATGATAAAAAATCAAAATTATTTCTTCTAAAAATAAAAGTTTTGTAACCACATATTTGGATGGGCCTTTGAGTGAAATGTCAACAAAACTCGCCAAGCGTCAAGAGTTATTTATGTAAACTAAAGTTTTGAGGGCTTGTAGACTTAAGTTGGACACTTACATCTTGCATGACAATGGGTAAACTATTCTTTTTTGATAGGTAATTTGACTAATAAATTAATTAAAATATTTTGAAGTGGCTTCAGTTGGTCTCTCATGCGTTCTTTCTTCCTTGATCTCACTGCTACTGATGGCTGGCATGCAAATCTTTCGCCATTATTTGATCTCAACTCAGCTTACCACCATCTTTGCCGGACTTCTTGGCTCCTGGATCTTTGTGTTGACTCTCACCTCTATCAGTAACTTCGAAATGCACATTTTTGGCAAGCAGTTTCAGAGCAAATATCTCGAAGGTAAACAAAAATTGCTGTAAATTAAATATATTGTTATTAGCTATTATAAAAACTATATATTTTTAGTAATTATCAGCTTGCTGATAGCCATGTTTACTGCTGGATTGGTGCATCGAGTTGCAGTCACCACATGGTATGTTAATTTTACCTCCGGTAGACCAGGTTAATGATTGTTTTCTTTTTGCAAAGTTTGCTTTTTTCGATTGGTTCATTGTACTTTTTGCATCGAATCAGCTCCAGAAAGTATCAGAGTTCTGTACCGGTGCAATCGGGCAAAAACATGCCTACCACTGGCAAGAGTGTCAATGCCAAGAAAAGAAAATGAAACTCATCTAAAAGTTATATATAGATTATAGATACATATATGTATTTGAATTGTTCAAATATTGTATGACAATATATAACTTTACTCTTTTTCTTTGTATTTTTGAAAATATTCATTTATTTAATTATTTATAAATTCCAGTATTGTAGTCAAAAAAATCATTTTTTGTATCTGAAAAATATAACCGGAGAATTATTGCAAAAAAATACTGCTGATTGCGTACTATGGTTAAAAGTTTGCTTTATTCTTTACAAAGTAGTATTATTTTTTAGAAAACTTCAGATTCAATCATGAAAATGTATTTGCATAGCTTAATGAAAAAATGCAAAACTATTTCCTGCAATCCATGACCTTGCTAAAATTTTTTAATCTTTAAAAATAATATAATTGAAATTTTAGTTATTATTAAATTATTTAGTTTAGTCAAACAAGTTTAGTTAAACAATATTTTAAGTAGGCAAAACCAAAGCCTAAGTAGCGTGTTGACTTAGTAGAAGTATTTTTTAAAATTTAAAAGTAATAAAATCAAGCTTTTTGGATTGTCTTTTAGTATAAAAGATTACCCTTGAAACATAGTAATTATTGATATTGTAATTGAGGGTTAATGGAAATGTGTGAATACTACCGAGAATAAATAGAAGATAGGGGATTGACCTGCAGGCGTGGGTGTGTGCTGGTGTTTGTGAGGTGGAAATAGATGACGGTGAGAATGATCATATGATGCAATGAAATGTGCCGCTTGCGGATCAAGTATGCAGAGTGGTAGTACCACCTGCAACGTGTTCTCTCTCTCTCTCTCTCTCTTTGATTGTGAGTGGCGCTGTGTTATGTTTCGCAGTCTGTTCCGAGGCCATGCTCTGCTGCCCTCCTTGATCCGTCTTGCCTGTCAATCCACCACTACCGCCACCACCACCACCAATTGTCTCTCAATCACCACCCTTGTCCAGTCGAAACGACCATTTTCCGCAACACTTCGCACCATGGCTGACGTGGTGTCACTGGAAGAGCAGATCAAGAATCAGGGAGACTTGGTTCGCGCACTTAAAAGTCAAAAGGCCGACAAGGAAAAGGTATCGTTGTTTTACTCTGTTGAAATGATTATCATATTCATTTATTGTATTGATAGCTTGATGTTGAAATTGCCAAGTTATTGGCCCTGAAAGCCAAGCTCGCTCCTCAGGGAAGCACTTCAGACAGAAATGATAATAAAAAGGATTCAAAATCGAAAAAGTTTACGCTGAAAACCGCAAAAGGAATGCGAGACTTTGAGCCAAAGCAGATGGCGATACGAGAGAAGGTGTTCAAGACGATCACCGATTGTTTTAAGCGCCACGGTGGTTTGGCTATTGACACGCCAGTATGTGAACTGAAGGAAACTCTCACCGGCAAGTATGGCGAAGATTCTAAGCTAATCTACGACCTAGAGGACCAAGGTGGCGAATTGTTATCTTTGCGATACGATTTGACAGTGCCCTTTGCGCGCTATCTTGCACAGAACAAAATCAATAGTATGAAACGGTATCATATTGCCAAAGTGTACCGGCGAGATAATCCCTCGATTACTAAGGGACGCTTCAGAGAGTTTTACCAATGTGTAAGTAGTAATTGATTATGATACCTCATTGTAAATGTCATTTTGGGGTATCTACTTTCAACAGGATTTTGATATCGCTGGCAAGTACGATCTCATGATACCGGACGTTGAATGTTTGCGGGTTATTTACGAGATTCTCAACGATCTTAATCTTAAATCGTTTATTATAAAAGTTAGTATTATAAACTTGTTTTACTTATTGATTTAATAATATAATGTAAATATTAGGTCAATCATCGTTGTATCTTAGACGGCATCTTCGAAGTTTGTGGGGTTCCTCAGAGCAACTTCCGCACCATTTGCTCATCTGTGGATAAACTAGACAAAGTAAGTTAGTTCTGTATTGTTTACTTGTATAAAATTTAGTTTATATGTTTGATTAGAACACATGGGAAGAGGTGAAGAATGAAATGGTTAACGAGAAAGGCTTGGCCGAAGATGCTGCCGATAGGATTGGTCAGTACGTTAAACTAAATGGAAGCGTTGAGCTGGTGAATCGACTCCTAGCCGGTGACTTGGGATCTAACTCGCGCGCTGCTGAAGGGCTCAAAGCCATGCAAGTGCTACTCGAATACGCTCAACTTTTCAAAATTGACTCCGCTATCTCGTTCGATCTGAGTTTGGCGAGAGGGCTCGACTACTACACAGGACTCATCTACGAGGTAGTTATCACCGATAACAATGTTGAGTGTGGCAGCATTGCGGCGGGCGGGCGTTACGACAACTTAGTTGGCATGCTCGCCGATACGCCCAAATGGAACGTGCCGTGTGTGGGACTCAGCATTGGCATTGAGCGCATTTTGACCATCATCGAAGAGCAAATGGCCAACGAGGTCTACTCACCCACCCAGGTGATGGTGATGTCTATTGGCGCCAATCTTTTGCAGGAACGAATGAAACTCCTAGTGCAGCTCTGGGAGAACAATATTAATGCGGAGCATCTGTACAAGAAGTCTGGTAAACTTCTAAGCCAGTACCAGCACTGTGAGTCCAACGATATTCCATATGCCGTCATTTTTGCTGAAGATGAACTTCAACGTGGGGTAGTCAAAATACGTGATATCAAAACTCGCGAAGAGGTAGAATTTTTTATTTGGTTTTTTACATATTTGATTTTTTTAATATATATTTTAAACTTTTAGAATGAAGTTCCGCTGGTTAACATTATAGCCGAATTAAAAAAGCTGCTGAATTAATTAAATCGAGTCAAAAATAGTTATTATTTATATAATATAATAATAATAAAGTAAATGTCTTTGTATTTAATTCTTTTGAATAACAAATGGAAATTGCGAACAGAGAAGTTTGTCTCTGTCTTGATTGACCAATTGAAGTCTGAATGTGCCTACCATGTCTGGTGTTAGTTTTGGAATTTGAACCATCATTTGATAAACGTAGCTGTGATTGGCTTGAATTGGACACTTCAACCCGGTATGCATTTGACACAGATCTTGCTTTGAAAACAATGGAAACTTGACGGATTTTTTGCCGAACAAAGCGAATAACTTGAGGTAGACTTTAGTAGCTTCTCGCTGAGAATTGAAGTGAACATAGAGAGTGTAGTTGCCTGGTTTCTCGAGAATGCACATCTTGCCATATTGGTAACATGGCTTGATGCTCACTAAACTGGCACTGGGTATCGAGTGGTCTGCAAACAAACGGAAAAAATAGTAAATTCAAATAAAAATTGAAATAAGGAAATATTACGGCAAGCTGACACCGGCAAGGGGACTGTTTTGGAAGGAGCAGACATTAGGAAGACGTGTGATACTGGAACTAGCAAACATGTAAAGTAAATCAACCACTGCAAACAACCTCGCATCGAGTGAATCATCATGAGCTTGTCAGTAAGGGAATGCTTTCGATCTCGGCGCCTACTGCACCAAGTACGTTCACTTTCATTGTTTTTTGACCAGCCTTTATCAAGAGAGAAATCTATTACTTATTTATAGCACCTACTACCGGGTGTCTCTTCCGGAAATCGCTCACACAATGGCAGCACACGTGACACAATTTGCATCCATTGACTTGAGTTGACTTCTCGGTTCACTAGATGGCGACCTACTCGATAACATCCCGGATGTTACATCCGAAAATATGAATTTCTCTACTAATATTACATCGAAAATGCAGTCACTCAAGGAAAAAGCACATTAAAAAGGACACTACAGGCTACATTCAAGAAACGACCAAAAATGTTCTCTACTTTGGCAGTACAAAGTGGTCTTTTTGGACTATGGCCAGAAGTAAAGAGTGCGCCTGCTCTATGACGATTTACAATGGAGGTCTTTTCTTGAGCACACTGACAGACGGCGTTTAAATATATATTTGAAATAATTAGAGAAAAAAATATTTTTAAATAAAAACCAATAAAATTTGCAAATTAGTTTTAAAAGTTTTCAAATGTATTTAGAAATTAAACATATTTTTAATTTAATTAAAATTTAATAATTTTATTCAAAAAAATCAAATGTATTTGGAAAAAAATAATTATTTCAAATATATTTGGGCGTCGGTTTGTGAGTGCAGGTCGATTGTTGCGTACTGCCTGTATAATTTACACACACATGTAGTCGCAATGTCTCTGAAAGCGTTAAGGTTGGAAGGTGAATCAAAGTCGATTCAATCGAAATCAGAAACTCGTAGATGGGTACTTGGGTTTGTTTCACTTGATTACAGTAGATGGCCGGATTGTTGACTTAGTTTGGGTCAAAGTTATCGAGGTACTGAGCGACGGTGGACAAAAATGCTGGTTTAATTTAGAGCCAAAAGAATCTTCACTCGGTTTAGACAATAGCAATTTTTACAATAATTTTTTTAGTTTAAAAATTAAATGATCTGAACAGATTATGTTAAAAACTCTTTAAAAATCCAGCGCATTATGCGCCAACAATCCTTTTGTTTGGTTGATAATACTTTGAACGTTTTTACATTCAGCCAGTGGTCGCCAGATGGCTTTACCCTTCACAAAATTTTTTCGAAATGCACAAAAATGTGTTACAGTAAACCAGACTTTGTTTCTACATCTTAAAAATCATTTTTTCAGAAATTACATTTTATAATGTTGTGTTACCGACATATTGCAAAATGTTTAGACAAATTGCGAAATGACTAAGCAAAACACGTTTGGCCAAAAGCCAAACCGGAAAAACGTTTTTTTTATTATATATACAGTAAACCCTCAAACTTAAGCCTTAAGTTAAGGGGTTGTTGAAAAGACAAAATAGAAGGCATTAATCGAATTTCATTAATGTTTTTTACTTTGCCTTTGCAACAAGGCGTAAGTGTGAAAACTTTTTAAAAAATATTTTATAATAATTATGTGCGATATCTTAACAAATCTGTATCCTAACCTCTCTCCTAAGTAAGCTTAGAATATTAAGCTCAAATTAACTTAACCAGTTAAAAAGGTGTTTATTTTATCTTATTGAAATATTTTTTTAAAATTTATATATAATATAAAAACGTTGTGTTATTTTGGGTTTTGGGTAAAACGTGAGAAAATAAATAAAATTACGTTTTGCATAAGCATTTTGCAAATTGCCGATAACATTTGTAAACTAAATTTTATGAAATGTAAAAAATAATATTAAATACTCAATGTTTTTATATTCTAAACAATTGTTTAAAGAGCTTCGAGTCTAAAACACCCACACATCGTAAGGTTAAGTTGGGCCAGAGCAAGGCAGGAAAGGAGAAATGGAGGGTGTGAGAGAGAGAGAGAGAGAAGCAAGTACTACTTGTGCTTGTCGGCGTGGTTGATTAAATGTGTCGCGCACTGGACTGTGGTACAATGCACGCCAGATGACAATAGATAAACACACAGTACTCGTGGTGCCACTGGCCGTGGCGTCGTCGTCGTCGTCTGGTTCTACTTGAAATGCATATCTCGTAACTAGGTATGCGACGTGCCACGTTTGCTTAATGTCCACTGCTTCTTCAAGCCTTTTAAACTTTTGACAAGTGAAACTAGTTCCCCGGACTGGACACCGACTCTCTGCCCTCCCAGTCACCACCAAGAGTGACCATTGTCCATAATCCAATTGTTCTAATTGATCGCTTGAATCGGCCTACGAGAAATGACCATGGAACGCACCTTGCCTCCCATTAGCCAGTCTGGTCGAGCACTTGCAATTAGTATTATTGAGCCATTTGGACTGATGAATCGGCAACACTTAGACCACCTTGACTTTGCTATCTTAAGTCTTACTTTCGTATGATTACAATTATTTATTTAACTGTGGCAAATCCAATTAGTGGAGACAAAACTAGTAGCATATAACAATTAAAACATTAAAAATTAAAAATAATAATAGTAGACAATGTAGAATGAAGAATAAGCATGAGTCATTTGTTCTAGACTTGACTTGATCATCTAGCTAGCACTCACTGGTCAAGCGCGGGTGCCAAAATGAGTTATGACTAAGGCAGAGGGGGGCAGATATTTCATTCTTCTTCGCTTCTCACCGCCAAGGCGATGATCTATAATGATGCTCTCACTTCTCTCTACTTCACATCTAATCTCTGGAAGCCTAACAAGACAAAGAATGAATTGTATTGTGCGCTACTGGTGGTGAGTTGTCTTAATCGCCCTTGCGCCCCTTGGTTGCATTGTGGTGCCACTTGGTGGCTCGCCAGGTTGCCAGCCAACCGTTGACTAGATCCAAGCGACCAGACACTTTAGGCCACACGGTAGCAATTAATTAGCGGTGCCCATTGGTTCTCGTATCAAAGGCTCATCTGCCCCATGTCGAGCTCGAGTAGTTGTGTCCGGGGTGGGGCTGCTTCTCAATGGTGCCGCTCGACGGTCGTCACTACACAACCATCAGCTAGCTTATCAAAGCTTGTCCTTTTAGGCCTCTGTTGAGTGATTGACCAAAGGAAAACAAAAGCCTTAATTGCTGGCTACCGTGTGCCTTTTTGTCGCGTATCTCGCCCTGGTGACCCGGCTCACTGCTGTCTGTGTCACTGTCGTAATTGATAGCAATTAAATCGAACACAATAACAGAGAAAGAAAAGTGAACGGGAAGACTACTCCCAGAGAGGATGATTTATTTAAAACAATAGTTCCTACAAGCATCACTCTTCGTGATTGATTCATTTTCGTCTCAGTCTACCCGCCCGCTTGACTGACTTATTATAATTTACTTAATAACAATATTACATCATTAGTTGACTAGAGAATCTCATTAGAACTCAGGTTTTCGGTTACAGAATTACGAGTTCTAGCTTTGTTATGATTACTTTGGTTAACACCAGATATTTGAATCAAAAGTAAACGGTCGAGTTGGAGTAACACTTGGACATGTATGGGTAATGATTCACATGGATGGTCAGTGTGAGACATTTCCACTACGGAGACATGCAATTTAAAACTTTGAATGTAAACAGAGAGGCTCATTTCATTTGTGGAGTTGATGATAATGGCGCCCGTTGGCTGGAGCATCCGAGCACGAAGCACTCAAGGGGCCATAATAATGAACCTATAAAGCAAGCCGAACGAGTGCGAGCAGTGCGTGTGGTGCGTGTGCTCGCTCACTCGCCCGCGTGCCACACGAGTCGTCGCGAGGGGAGGGTTGTGCTCGCTCACTGTCCATTGTGCGCCACCTCGCCATCTCGCCATCTCTCTGCCTCGCTGCATGGCTGGCTGGGGGTACCAGGCTGCCTCTTCACTCCCTCTATCCTGAATCTTCTTTAACGAAGTTAGGACGTGAGCGGAATTCGGTAGACGTGCCTGGAATTTATCGGCTAGAATATCACGTTCTACGGTCGCTTATTAGGCAAATGCCTACTTGGGTGCCTCTTGCTCTCTTCTCACTCGCTCTTATGCTAGGCCATCGATCGAGCGGTTCTAACGGTGGAACTAACGGACTAACTGTGCGGCAGTGGCATCGATCGATGAAACACGCAAAACACGCCGGTGGCGGGTGTCACCATCAGAGCATAGTGGGTGCTAGCGATGGGCGCTGACTGGGGCGGGCTCAGGTTGCGCACGCGTGCCATCCGTGAGATGGGCGAAGTGTTGCCCGACAGACCGCTGCCACCAAGTTACCGGCAGTCGACTCGAACCGAGTGGTGAATTGTGTGGACAGTGTTGGTTCGAGTTTTGCCGTTTTTGCCGTGCTGGTGTACCACTCGCTTATACCAGCTTCCTATAGCCAATACGTGGCCATCTTGTCTTACTGTCCTGGATCGTCAGCACCAGTCATGCGCACCTGACAACCAACCTTGTCAACTCACACATTCTCGGGCTTCCTCGTGCGATCTGGTCGTTGATCTCTTGTCTTCACTTACCTCGCGCTTGTTCCTCAATGTTGTTTTATTATTATTTTCTATTTTGCCATGTCTTTGCTCAGTTTGTTGCTTGATTAAGTCATCGCCGCGTTTCGAGCGCATCACTGCCAACTCCACTGCTACCAGCATCATGGTCAATTAGCGACGAATGATATTTTCGCAAGGTATCGCCACTCGACTAAGTCGCTGCCGACACCGGCACCACCATCATCACCATATTTAAGTCATATTTCTTCGCCGACACGCCAATTTGGTAAGTCTCTCGGTGAAGCGCCATGTCCAGGTTGGCACACGAAGAGTGCCTCGCCACTCGTCTCGCCACACTGTGCGCTTCATGTGATTTATATCGGCGCGATGCGATCGACCAGAGCACTTGCTACACTTGCTTGCTAAATTTACTAGCACCGCCACAAAGGAATTTTCATCAATAAAACACTCTTACATTGCTAAGTTACTACTACATTTTTGCTTGATTCACAATGAACAACTGATACACGCAGTCCAGTACTAATTGCTTAACTTTCAAACTCAGCTTGATTTATTCAACTGTATGTTCAAAGTTATTTGGAATTATTTTCACACAAACCGGAAACTGATCAAGGAGGGGTTAACATATATTTAGTAGTAATGGGAAAACAGATAAATTCTTTCACAAAGCTTGCAACGAAATTGATGTTAAATGTTTGCGATGATTGTTAATGAGGGCGTTTTGTTGATTTATGTTGATTTGCTTTCATCTACCATGAAAGTGTCGCCTTGGGGTGACGAACAAGTCATGGGATATACCTCTGAATATACATTGCTACAAAGTATAAACCAAAGATACGACGTACTATTTACGCTTGTTTCACTCTTGTCTCTGCTCTCACCCTATTCACCGGGCAATAGAGTTGTTTTTCATTAAAAACAAACCAGCACACCAATTAAGCGTATTTCATTTTATTGCCACAATAAACTGAGCGCGAGAGAAATCGACCACAACCGTTTCAACCCATCAAGTTGATTATGGTTACTGCCGGCCTCCCATTTCTACCGTTCTGCATTACATCACAACACTTGTATCAATTGGTTAAGCTGTATCCAGTGTTAGTGGGATGTTTTGAAGTTTACGGAAAAACTAATTGTGAATTTTAAAAAAACCAACAGGCAGGGTGAGGGATGGATGGATGGTGTGCGAAAATGTAAACGGCTCGAATGCTCGATGAGCTATCAGTGATAGCACTATTGGGTGGTGTGGTAGAATCACCTGTAAATGACATTTGAGACAGCAATCGCTGCGCTCAATCTGCTCCGGTTCACGTTGGCTAGCGATTTCGGCCAGGCGTCACTCAGTGGTGGAGGCGCGCACCCACTTATCACGCCGTTTATCTCCTTGTTAACATCGATCTGGCGACAGTGTTCCGCTATCGAGGGGCGCAATCTCTCACTGGCACAACTGCGCTACGTAGCTACCGAGAATTGCACCGTGCACTGTTCTAGCCTTCTAACTGTTTGTGGTTGTAGCGCTCACCCTCCACCTGGCACCTGGCCTGTTCAGGTTTAGCACACCAAAAGTGTCTCGCCTGGTGGTGATCGAAGTGGAGAAATCTGTCAATCCCGTGGTGTGATGAACAAACGCGATACCACGGGGTTGCCGCTCTCGCAATCCACCACTATCAAGCACTTTGCGTTTGGCTCCACTCGATAGGTGATGTACCGACCTAGGTTCACATTAAAATGCATCTACATCTCGCTTATCGGTGACCTTTACTGGAAAAGATCATACAACGTTACTCATACTGAAACTACTAAAAATACAAGCCCATTTCAATTTTTTATTACTTACGTTGGAATATATTTTGACTAATAACATCAAATGTGACAAGGGATGCAATATTTTGACAAATTAGCACTTACTTTACAAACCTTTTACTTTGCAATGTTTTGACCTTTTTTGAATTGATTTTTTATTTTTATTTTTTAATGTTGAAAAGGTGAGATTAGAAGTTGTGGTGAGTTATAACTTATAAGGGAAAAATATGCGTCTAGCATAGCACGGTTAGCTCAGCACATGACTCCAACGCAAATCTGGCATATAATCAGCGTGCGCAAGCCTGGCACTCGGGCACTTCATAAATTCGCGATTCATCATCATCTACCAATTCATCAATCGCTGCCATGACAGGCAGGGGGCAGATTGTGGCTGGTTGGTGGCACTGCAGCACAATCTTAAGCCCGTCTTGGTCTAATCTCACTTGGACCTCCTTGGGCGAATTCTTAGTGCTTGCATGCAAATTGATTAATGTACAATTAATTAAGGTATGAAATTAGCATGGATCAAGCCAGGTGAGAGAGATAAATCAAGCTCGATGATCACCTGGGCGCGCGCAAGGCTCGCTGTGGGAGATGGGATGCGTCTGGCTAGCGAGCTGCGCGTGTAGTGCTGCACATTTTCATCACCGGCTAAATTCAATTGCAATTTGCACCTTTCTACCGATGACTGATCTCTCTAACCATTCTACCATTTTCTATATTTCAGTTTGCATTTCCTAAAACATGGAGTTTAGGTTGTTACCATCACTAGTTAGCTTTTAATCAACTATTTGTCTGTTTGGATAGCCATGTTTTGATTCAAAGCTGCTTCGTGACCAGTTCATATTATGAGTAATTTCTAAGATTTCTAAGCCAGAAAAAGTGGAAATCCCAATGAATTTGGTTCTATTTTTGCCAAACTTTGCATACAATGAAATATAAAACCCTAGGTTCGATAACCTTGAATTCGTAGTTGCATGTTTTTTGGTTGAACATTTAGTCTTGTTGCCATTAGTGTTTGCGTTAATTGTGGAATCAATTCCGTTAGTCACTCCTCAGCGTCAGTTGTTGGTTCAATTAGAGTCTGCTTTGTTCGCACGCTGCGATCATTAGCAATGGAAGTGTCTGCAAACGGAAGCATCATTTGCATCGAGTGACCGTTCGATGTGTCATCGATCGGGTCCACTCAAATGTGCTTTTGATTGGAGGTCGCGGCGGCGCGCGGTTCATTTGTCGAGTGCCCGCTCTCTGGCACCCACACCGATCAATAAACACGATACGCAACACATCGGACAGAGACTCTCCTCACTACTATCTTTAGTGGTGCGCACTTTCTACTGGGAAGACACGATTGAGAGCAAAGTTGAAATGCCAATTAGTGCAGAGATAAATTTGAAAGTTCAACACTTGTAATCTATTAAGCTTTATACGTAAAATGGAGCCTAATGGACTCTAATCTTCACTCTGACAACTTATATAAAAAATTAACTGTTAGCAATTTGGATAACATTACTCGGTCATTTTATCAAAATTTGTATACATTGAAACTGCCAAAAAGTGGCAGACATGGTAACATAGCAAATTTATGAATGATGAGAAAGTAAATGCTCAAAGCGAAGTGCAACTGTAGTGGTTGTTAGAGGCTAATTGAAAAACGAAGTAGCGGTACGCGTGCTTGTAATTGAAATGCGAGCCCGGAGTTAGTGCGCTTGAGGCAGATGATATGTGGATGATGCTCGGGCAAGCCAAGGGTGGCACAGGTCAGGTGCAGACACTGCAGACGGTGGAGATGGTGGAGACGGTGCACAGCAGCTTGCCGATCGGCTCCGCTTGGCGCGTAATCGTTCTCGCGCGGCACGCGTCTCGCTGCTCGGGTCTACGACACGGTGTCATCCCCTGCTCACCACCACTCGTTCATTAGGACAGCCAGTGCCGAGTTACATTTGTTTGCATAGATAATGTCGTCACACACACAGCGATGTTTGTTACTGGCTACTCACTGTGAAACAATGACTGATTGCAACGATGGCGAGGACGATTGTCCGCTCCGATCACCACTACCATTCATCTGCCTCCACCATGGGCCACCACCGACACACCTGCCACTGAGCAATTGACCTCACCGACACTGGCGTAATACGCCGACCACTCATACCCTCTAATTCTTTCACATTCAACTAATTATCATTTACCTTCATTTTAACACTCGTTTTTTGTTTATAAATCAAATTAATTTTCTATATAAATTATTGTAATTATTCCTGAATTAAATTTTGTAAAAACAAATGTTACGCTATATTACTTGTTTGGTATTGTTTGAACTTTTTAACTTTATTTGAAGTTAGGTTTGCGATTGCAATGATTTACATCGAGTTAAATTTAAACTTTAAATCCTATATAAAAAAGTAAATTTTTGTAATTCTGGATTGCAAAATGTTGCAATTGCTGATGATTAATTATGACCAATGTCATTCAGTGTATGACAATGTTTGGCAGTTGTCCTTGGAGATGATCCAGTGAATGGCTATGCGATTGATGTCTGCGTACGAAGTATCATTTGATGGCACTGTTACCTGGCACCCACTGCCAAGTCACTCAATCATGCTGGCCCAATGTCAGAGTGGCAATCGATCCAATGAAACCTTGGTTGCTCCATCGGGTGATGGAACGAGTAGTTGTAATGTTGTGGCAATCAGCGTGTTGGGCCTGTGGTGGCCATCTTAATGGCGGTTTGATTCGAACCTCCCGGGACTCGTGGTGCTACCACTTGGACTAGCATGGCTCTCGCGGCACCCATTCTGACAACTCTATTTGCAATGCCTTCAACTGGCAATGACAGAAACACGGTCTCGTTAAATATTAATGCACTGCTTGGACTCGAGTGACCAGGCAACCGAGCTTCAGTGGTCTCCACTGAACAGATCAATTCACCAGATTACCATAATGGTCTTTCGATTGCTCTTATTATCACCACAAGCATTTGTAGCTAGATGTTGGTGTGGTTGATTCAAAAAAACAAGTCCCATAAGTTACTTTTGTTTGCCATTTTGTACACGAGTATGTATGGAAGTTACACAGTACAAAGTTGAGTGCGAGATGAAGTAAGCAAGTGCGAAACCCTAGCTTCGTCATCGCTTTCGCTAATCACGTTATGCTAATGTGCGGTGGCACCGCGGCGTCTCGACTAACGCCGGTTTAAGCTTGCCCGGATTAGTACAGTGTGCTACTCAAGATTTAATTAGCTTTTCTCCATCCCCATAATTAATAAAGTGCACCAATTTGGGCAACAATGAATGAAAGCTTGGTAGAGAGCGGTAAAATTGAACGAGAAAAACCGCTCGTCCGTCATCACTCTACAACATATTCGGTCGGGCACCCACTCATCCACTGATGCTGATTAGAACCAACTCAACTAATAGTAGATTTGTGTGTGTTTTGGATTATATTTTCGGAAGGATTTGTTCTGAATTTTACATAAAATTGTTACTTACTGGATTTGATAGGGACAGTGCAAACAATTTAAACCTTTAACTGTGGAACCACGACTGCAATCGGAACTCATGGTTTTAGTAGAATTGAGCTAGTGCGTTTTCCTGCATCGTCATCATCTCACTAATGAATTTGATTTTTGATTTCGGTCTAGATTGCAATTCTGGCGGCGACAACCGGCACCAGTGCGCATCACTTTGCGAGCACTAGTCACCACCACCATGGGTCGCATGTTAACAGTCTTGCGGCACCGCCTCCTGCGCATCCCAACAACTTGACTGCCCCACCGCCGCATCACTTTTCGCCTCTGTGTCCTTGCATCTACTGTCAGTCGGGCAATAGTCACCATCACCACCAAGCAGCTACTGGTGCGGCACTAGCCATGCATAGCAGCGAAGCGGCAGCTGCGGCCGCGGCAGCAGCCGCTGCTATCATCGACCCAAGTTACTCGGCCTACCATCACCACGCGCATCCCTACTACAGGTGAGCCCTTTTCACTTCCCATGCATCCATCTCGGTGGCATCAAAGCGTGTCACAATAAAGCTGTCACCTTTATCGCACTGATCATCCTGTGTTTGCTCACGCGCGCTCTCGTGTCATCTCCCAAGCCAAAGTAAAGACATGGGGCACGCGTCTATGGTCACATCGAAACGCATTTCGGTTCACTTCACCAGCTACACCACTATCGCTATGCATCTTGGCCCCGCTCGAATTGGCCTCTCCTACAGATTCACTTCCTTTCTGCCACCCAACTCGTGAATAGGTTGACCATCGAATTCGACTGATTTAATTTATATATATGTTGATTTGCACAGTGTTTTCTGCCCCCTGACTAGATTGAGTTAGGCACGTGGCTACAAAGGGTCAGACTGCAAACCGCTGGGCAGTGTATGGCTCACTGCACAACTCTGTATTTGCTTCCAGACCTCCAACTGTGTATTGACGACTACGAGCAGTACTTTATCACTCAGTTTAGATTGAGGCTAGTGGAAAAGCTGCAAACATTAATTTTAAAAATGGATTCATTTGCCATTGCCTAGTAAAGTGAGATGAGGTGAGAAAGATGGAAACGAGTGAAGGTGTACAGACCGACTTGGATTGCCCACTTGTCGCACATCACTTTCTAAGACATTTAGACTTGTCAATGTCAGATACATTCGTGCACAGGACGGTATTTAAAATTACTGTTAGCATCTCACTGCTTAACTGTAATTTTAACATTATCCGCTATACTACTTTACCGCCTTCTAAGAGACAACTTCTAAGCATTTGATTTTGGCCAAAATATTGAAAAAAGTATCTGGCAATGTATGAAATGTCCATTAAAGCAAATGTTGGTCAACTCACAGTGCGAATCGAAGTATTCCGGTAAATTGCGAGAGATGTTCACTCTGACTTCGTCCTAAGCAACAATTAATTTTGATTAATTACCGGCTCGTTTCCACTTGGATAGCACTTGGAGTAGAGAGTTGTTTGCCACGGCATTTCGCTCTGGTTGTTTGGATTAGAAATTAATTTGATTTTGTTTGTATTTTGACAAGAATCTGCATGGAGTATCATTACACAGCTGATTACGAGTGCATCATGGCGAGAGGGAGAGAGGTGGACGAGAGGTGGGGGAGCGAGGCGACAGACATTAGCACGTCGAGCTGCTCGTCGCTCTGCCGCCGATCTGATTTATCTCCTATGCCATGACTCGACATCTGATCTAAGCGCGGTGTCGGGCGCGAGCTCGTCCGATGGCCGCGTCACCTGTGCCCGCCAACCGTTGCCTCCGATTATTTATGGCTCTACCAACCACCTTCCAAGTGTCTTTTTGCATTTTAATTTTAAATATTTTTAATTTCAAATGTCATAATTAGAAGAGACTTTATTTATTATGCGGATATGCTGACCGGCACGTAGTGGTGCGGTGCCCAATGCAAAGCTTACTGGACAAATGTCGCTAACGGATTATACTCAGTGCTAGCTCACTCCATCATTTCGCGCTTCTGATCGGAATCAAGAGTTTGCTTTCTTTGTTCAATTCAGAATTTATCGTAAAATCGCTACTGTGCCATTTTAACTCACACAATGCTAACATGTTAGACAAACTAACCAGAGTAGACAAGCAAACCTTCAAAAAGGGCTCGAGGCATAGCAGTGCTGAGAGATGTCCACTGTTCTCATCGATGATCTTATCCATCTCATCATCTCTCTGTTTTTGTCCACTTTTGTGTGTCAGTGACCATCTCGAAGACGAAACGGGAGAGAGATAAGCACAGGGAAAAACACTTGGAAAGTGTGCGAGCAGAGACACACAGAGACAGCTGAGTTTAGGGAAAATAGTGGCCGCACGCGCGGCATCCTCTCTGTCTGCACATCGTACGAGATGATGGTAAACTAGCAAAACCACCTTGGTGGGGAAGAAGAGCACATTGGGAGAGTGGAGTGGAGCGCGCTAGCACCACAGAAACACACGCAGTGAGCGTTCACGCACTCAACTCTGCTCAATCGGGCCACACTGATCACATGGATTGTTTTTAATTGCAACTCTTGATTGCTACAACCTTGATTGCAGAGTTACCGGTGGAAAGGAGTTTGCTCATCCGACCGCGGCCTCAGTAGGAAGTGTTGCACCAGGCTCGGTTCATCATCAAAGCACACATCACCATCACGGACACCCAACCAGCCTCGACCCACACCATCCGCATCACTCAGTTTCAGCTCTCTCGCCCTCTTCTGCAGCCCAAGCCGCTGCTGTGCAAACCAGGTAGGTGTTTTGACATAAACACACAACATGTGTCGATTTGACTATTTTGAATGTGATACAAAGGGCCACACAAAGTGTTTCCTAAATAAGCACTTGTTAAAAATGAGGCTCATGACTTGCAGGGGACATGATAGTGATAGTGTTGCTGGTCACTTGTTGTCTTGGGCACCACGAGACTTCATTGTGGAACGACACGCGTGTGTTGGCAACAGAATATTAACAAGACCGGTGTGGCGCGTGCCGCACGGCGCTCTCCACCAGCAACAACATATGACCACCACCGGTCTTAAGTGGTGTGGTGCGATTCTTGGTGCGTGCACTACTAACCAACCCCTCCGAGCGGCTAGAAGAGACAATTAATATTCCAGTCTAAGCGTGCACGTCGACACACTTAATTTTGGGGGGGAGGGGAGGGGGTACACCACTGATATGTCGCTTGTTGAACAGAATTTTAAAACACAAGTTAACGCGTGGGCACGAAGAGAGCGGTCGGGCGTGGGACGGATGGGCCAGAGAAGAGACACGCACGGCCCGGTCAATCGCGTGCGTGTCACCGGTTCCTGTCTGGTAGTCTGGTGATGGCAGTGACTGGTCATCATCACGTCTTATGTCTAAGCATGCATACGCAATGGGGCCGCGTCCCCGTGACTCGACTGGGTGCCACGAACCGCGCCAGACATCATTTCGCAATGCACGTCCTCTCTGTCGCCGAAACGTGTTTAGGAAGCCGAATTCGCACTCTCACGTGTCTCGCAGACACCGACTGGTTACAATTAGGTCGCACCCACCACGATGGCCAGTGATGACGAGTGTCGATGGCTACGGCTCTACGACGTGCTCGCCACTTGACTCCGTGACTCAGCTGGCTCAGCTCGGAGTCTGGTGTCATGACACGTATGACCACACTCCACCAATTAGAACTACTAACGTGTGGACACCACCAATCTGATTCTCATTACACTCTTTACACATTTTTATTAGCAATATCAGATAGCCAAGAAGAACACAATTGAACTTCTCACTAATCAAATCTTTGGCTATTTGCTTGTTCATTGAAGAGATTGTTCCACCTTGTGGCTTAGACAACAGTATCTGATGAACGTTTATTTCTTCGTGAAAGAATGTATAGAAAAACTTATACTGGGACATCTTTGCGTGCGACTACCACTCGGTCGAGCACATCTACTGTAGACGGCCCAATGTTGTATAACTTGTTCGAGAACGTTTTAGTTATTTCTTTCATCCGGTGCGACATTTTGCAACGAACAAGTCTATGGCGTGGTTCTGACTCGTAGTTTTATACTGTATTTACTTTCTCTTCTAGTTCTTGTTTGTCCTCTCCTTTGTTTATTCTCGTCTTCGTACTACCTTCAACGAGAGAAAAAAGATGAGAGCGACGTAGTTTCTATTGTTCATACTTTGTATTCTAAACATTTATTAATTTTGAACCTTTAAGTTCTCTTTTTTGTTGTAAATTCAGCTTCTTAAACAATGACCCGATCCAAAAGAGTATGTAATTGTCTTGTAATACTATGGTTCATATGTATATAATAATTACATATTGCGGTGCCGGACAGTGCCAACGCTTAATTTCATTTCGAATGTTTTTTTATATTTAAATAACTTGAAAACACCTCTAGCTCCTAAGGATAGGAATATGAAGCGGTATCAGACACATCAATATAAACATTTAAAAATTTACAAAATTATATACAATTATAAGAATTTTAAAATTTAAATATTAGCACAGATCTGGTATAATAGTAGTAATAGTAATTAATGACCTTAGAGGTCTTGTTCCCATCGGATCAATAGAGTGTGCATAGTGTGGAATGTGCTTTCGATGTCTTTAGCCGTCGTGGTGTTTCTAAGAAGCATAGCTAGAAAAAATGGAGTGAAAGGAAGGTTTCGCTGAGAACAATCAGATGCAAGGTCTCTTTGGTGGTCTCTCAGTAGTTCATTTCGAATATTGAGATCGAACAATTCCAATTCTCTTATATAGAGAACATATTGTAGTAAACCAAACTAAACCATGAGCTTTTATATACAAATTTTCAAAAATAGTTTTATAAATATCATCTTCGGTGAGAGAAAATTTAAATTTCAGACAGATTTTATATAAAAAGGAAATAAAACTTTTTTTCTTATAGTCAGTCGAAATTCTGTGAATAAAATAGTAAGCACTAATTACAACTCGACAAGAAAGATTTGATGGGAACATGTGTAGAAAGACAAGAATTACGTCATTGTGTATGGTCTGGTGGGTGATGACGAGTGTCGATGGCCACGACTCAACGACGTGCCCGGCACTTGACTCCGTGACTCAGCTCTGAGTCGCGCAAAGCAGTCTCGTGCCGCCACGCGTATGATCAAACTCGAGAATTTCAATTAACGCAACAATGTTACCTCAATGTTGGTAATACCATTGTTGGGCCACCGAGAGAGAATCGTGTCGACACCACCGATCTGATCTGGTCAGCTGGGTTGCTGATGGTTTCGGGTTACCGAGTGCACACGTCACTTGTGATTGTGCTATGACGAGTCCCTCTCGCCTCCGCCACTACCACAGTCCACTTGAAGTAAATCAAAACAGACTCAACGCCGATGCGGCCTCCATGCTTCGAGTACAATGAGTGCCATTTCAATGAAAATTGTAAATTAAAACTTAGCCCAGAGCAAAGTTTTTACTCAGTATGGCGTGGGCATATTTCGATACTGCCCCATTCACTGCTACGAAGCTAGTAGATCCGTAGCGCGTTAACGCAGATTAGACATTACTCGCAAAAAATTTATTTCTTTACTGTCACAGTCCTATAAATTATATTGTTTTTGTCTTGAAAGATTTTGAGAATTGACTTGGACGGGGGCAAATGTTTCTAACGGTACTGCTAGTTGTCTTGTAATGGGATGGCGAGCTTGTCAAATGTGCGCCAGATAACGGGCAAATTTATGTTTACTATGACCATTGCAAAGCCTACCGAGCGACGAGTCGAATCGATAATTTATTCACGGAACTTCACTACAGTTTGACTTCGATTTAGCATTGAAAGAGCTAATTAACAAAAAGAGACTTATGAATGAAGATGAGTCAAATAGCATTGCAAGTAATTCGACAAGTTGGGGGGCCTCTCGGTACAACTGATCACTGATCAGTGCCAAATGCCCAAGGGTGAGTGGAAAAGCGAGCAAATCGAAGCATGTCGGTGTCATTGGGCTAGCAAAGAGGCTAATCCGTTCCCGATGATCATCGGGTGGCAGTAGTGATGGAGCCAATATGACATCTGACATGGCTTCGACAAATCGGTGGCGGGCCCTCTACCTAATTTGCAAATGATCTAGTGTCGGGGCCCATTGTGTAAGCCCCGCTCTGGCTGAGTCGGCCTCTTTGAGTCATCGGCGAGGAGCGGACCGTGCGTGCGAGCGGTCTATGTCAGTTGTGTGTCTGTGAATTATTGATATGACGCCATAATTTGATTGTGGTAAGTGAAAGCACTTACCGCAGTGACGGCGGTGACGGCCAGCATGTCGGCATCACCACCACAAACCGCGAGATGGCTTAATCGAATTAGAACAATAAAAGTATGACGAGAGATGTGTGATTACTAAAAACTAGCTACAACTGCGCGATTCATTGCACTCACTGCACCTGACTGTCTCCAGTGGAGCTTCAATGGTCTCATTGACTCGTGCTACCAGCCAATTGGGATCCAGGCTTATTTAGAGTTGCCTTTGAGATGGACTTTGCTCGCGGGCAAACACTGTCTGCACTACTATAGTCATTTGCTATTGCTTTTTTGAGTTATTAAGAATTGTGTGCAATCATTCTAAAATTACAATTTTTGTTTCAGTTATATATTTATAAGATTATGGTTAGTAATTAGAAACTAATTAGGTTTGTAGTTGCATCAATGTAGCTCATAGTGAAAGTTTGCGTCTATGGGGGGAAGTGCTCACAGACCGAAACACAGGGTACTGGGGCTCCAGTGCAAACAAAGTGGTCTCTGTTCCAGATATCGACTCGTTATAATCTGCTCTAATGCAATTATCATGCGATCGAGATCGATTTGATAATCGGGCATTCGTATTCTCTTTCTTGGCTGGCGGCGATCTTCACCTCGGCCAAGTGTCACTCCGTGCGCGTGCACACCATTCGAACTGTGGCGCCAGTGAAATGTAAGATTTTTAAATTCAAAAGCAAACAATGACGCAACGGATCGCTACGGAGATCGAGGCCAGCCGAGACTTGGCTCTTGCAATGCGGAATGATTGAATTAGACAAGAATTAATGTGATTAACTGTCTCGCGGCGCGCGAGCTCGCTGTCCAAACAGTGGGAATAAGAGCCTGAGTTAGTCAGTCATTGCGAGCACTGGCCAAATGGAGAAAACGTGCTCCTCTCGCCTCTGTCGGCCCGTGTGCTCGGGCAATCGTAAGCCGGTTCCAATTGGCCGTTCCATTTCCACTCTGCCCACACCGCGCACCACTCAGCTAGAATGTCGGTAATTCCAAAGTGCCTCCATCCACACACAAACACACACACTCGGTGCAGCTCCATTAACACAAATGTCACTATTCGCTCGCTAAGCCGCAAGATTTGAATTGTCACCATTGAAAAGGTCGACACCAGGCATTTTACTGATTTAAAATACCAAGTTTTGGTGCCACTAGTCCTTGTCACTGGTTTTCTCAATTCCATAAAATAAATTGCACTCAAGCTAAAGCAAACATCATGACAGTTGGAATGCGGAGTGCCATCTGACCGATTGTAGCACATCCAATATGAACTGAAACGGTATAACCGAAATGATATTACATTTTTAATAAGCGATTTACGATATCGTATGCAAAGTGAAGAGTGATTCAAGCAGCTGTTAAGTATAATTTTAAGCTTCATAAGCAATTAGCGCCTAGTTGAGTATCAATGTTGATGTCAGCTGCATAGCGTATGATTGCTGTCTCGGTGTCGGTGTCTCGGTTAATGCGAGAATCGATTGGTGAAAAGTGTGAATTAAGTCAAATCTCAACTTGGCTGGCGCAATAAAGCTGACCTTTATGGTTTAGGCCAGTGTAGTGAGAGATGTTGCAGATCGTAGTTCAGCAGCACTACTCACTCGTTGGCAGCAATCTGTCCCAGCACTAGGGCCATTACTATGTTAATCAGATGGCTATGCTCGCTTGCTGGCCACTTATGATAATTCGGGTGCAGGCTCGCGCTCGGCCGCGCACTGACCACTCGACTCATCGTACGAACCGAACCCAAAGTAAAACATAACAAAAAATTTATCCAATTTTACGCATTATCAGCTTTTTATGGCTGCCCGAGTGTTTCCTTGTTGTTTTGGCGATTCTCGCTCGATGCGTTATTTATTCAAATGGTCCCACTGGCTGGCTCCAATGCACCAATAGCGCCAATGTCCCGCATTCGCGTGGCATTTTTCATATTTCTATTTTCAATGACCATTATCAATAATTCAATCAAATTTACATACGCGCATCGATGTGCATTTTATAAAACCACTACAGTCAATCTCAGAAAATAACGCCGCTACGCTTCTTATCCATGTGAGTTCAAACCGAGGGAACCGGAGAACCTTATCTATTATTTATTGTTCAATTAGATTTGCACTGGCAATTTTGAATTGTTTGGTAAGCAATGTTTTTTCGTTTTAAAAATATGTAAAGTCAACTTAAAATTTGACCATACACGACACCCGCAAGGTCAAGCCCAAAATTACGGGTCAAGAGAAAGAGAGAGGAGGGTCAATTGAAGCGGGAAATATGTGTTGTCCCAAGCACGGAAGTGATGCATTGTCGTGGATGCCATGTCGAATCGGTGGCTAAGAGAATGAAGCTGGCACGAGTGTGACTCAATCGGCACCGCTCGGGCTCACCATTAAAATAGATGCCAAGCGGTGCCGATTGCCACCATCTCCTGGGATGTGCGACTGTTTCCTCTGATGACTCTCGTCGCGCCATCACTGAATCTGTCAAGGCGTGTCGGTCAGTGGTGAGTGTTGAGGCTCGCGTGTGAGTCGGGTGAAAGCATACACCGAGTTGGGAGCTAGGCACTGTGCTGTGCAGAGTGACCATCGCCACTGGCCCCAGCCGTCCCACCGAGCGGTGGGCTGTGAAAAAACAACACTACTGTCTGGTGCTAATTTGACATTCGGTAGCCATATGTGACACGCACCGGCAAACAAGATCAACGCGAGCGCTAACAAGCCAGCCTGCACGAATTGAATTAGATGGCGACGATGCCGAGCGACCAGTGGTGGCCAGTGCCCGACTTCACTCATCATCCTGGCCACCAGTCATCAAGGCATTTGCAGGGAAAAGTTGAAAAACGATCGAATTATGTTTCTATTTTAAAAAATAGATGATGAACTGGTGCCCAGTGGTAGACTAGCTGAACCACTCGCAATCCAGCTAACGATGGGCAGCTGAGGGGCAGTCAGTCGGGAATTGAACCTAACTCGGACTCACTGTCATCGCTGGGTCTCACTGCCATACTAACGGTGGTCATTTTTTGCGGCACAAAGCTCGAAATCAAATTTTAAACCTAATCATAGTTACTCAAACAAGACTAATCGCCAGTATTGGTGGCATTGTGGCCCAGACCGTACCATTCATCACCTTAAGACGAGTGGTATTAGCCCTGAATTATTTTTTTAAACAAACTTGAAACGTGTCAGGATGACCAAGCTCACTGCTCTCGTGGGAGTATGTGAGGAGTGTGTACCGATATTGTTGATCACATTTCTTTCGATCACTCTCCTTCTGACTCAGACTGGTCATTTATGATCCTACTACGCATTACTGAATACTAAAAAGCAACATTTTTTGCAAACGTTTTTGAGCAATTTAAATATTATACTGTTTTAGATATGGTAGATCACTAGGAATATAATGGAAACGATCAATTAGAATATTTGCAAAAGAGCTTTGGGTATTCTATGTTGGGTATTGCGTCTCGGTGGTCATTTGAGACGAGCTGTAGTGAATGTGATGGATCGAGCATGACTAACGAGGCGAGTCGGTTCAGTTTAAAATTAGATACAACAAGCATCAATAGAGATAAACAAGGCACAATCGGATGACGGTGCAGCTTGCTAGTGGTGGCAATTAGGCACCAGAAACGGCTTCATTTGGGCCAATAGCTCGACTTACCATGCGGCGCATTTAATTTATTCACTGACTTGGTGGCGGTGGCACGAGAAGTTTGGACACTGCACACTGAGTAAACATAGACTCGAGACAATGCCAGCGGAATACGAATCAAATTAAGCATTGCCAATGCAAACAGAAGAGAGAGAGAGAAGAGATGAGCTTGAACAGGCCAGAGTTTAGAGAATAAGGAGGCGAGATGGCAACGACCCACCTAGAGTCTCTTGCTCGTCAGACCTATTAGTTTCCCACCGCAATCGTTTGGCATCCTGACTTAAATCACACTCTCGGCCTTGTCAGTGAGGCTCGGTGAGTTGGCGGCTGCTGTACTGAAGCACATTAGGTGCAATTAGCAATGATTAAGATATCGAGCTGTGCAGTGAAAGTGCAGTGCTGGGTACATGTGCGAAGCGACACGCCAGCCTGCAGATATGGATCATTTAGCATGATTTAATTTCTTCAATGGTCTACTTAATTTAAAGAGACAATCTCAACCTCAACCTAATAAGTTATGAGTGGAACAAAGCTGGCGTATGGAAACAGTAAGCTCGGTTGGTAGTCGCTGTTCTGTCCTTTACCAATATCATCCTCGAGAATTTAATGTTTTAATTGTTCGATACGCAACATCCGCTCACAATAAATCGTGACACTGAGCAGTTTGCGCAATTAGTCACAATCAGTTGACTTTGACTCGGTTATAGCGGGCACTGCACCAATCAACTTGCTCAAGAATGATGACGCGACGTGCGCCTGCCATTAGCTATTTAGTCAATTTATTATCATTATCGGGATATTAATCTCGATAACTGTTCAAGTCTGGGATTAGGCAGATTAAGGAATGACTCTGAACCATTGGACAAATCGGACCAACGATTGACGCACAAGGTTATGGACGACTCGTGCGGTTGGCAACGCGCACCGGACTAGACTGGCCCGTGAGAGCTAAGCGATGTTCGCTTGCCTAACTCACACTCATCAATGGGTCACCAGTCAGTCTAATCTATTTAGACATTACGATGGCCACCATTACGAGGAGGCCAGTGGCCATTCTTACCTCTCTGCCCCTAGCTGGATTGAAACAAATTTCGCTAATGAAATTGGCTCATTTATGAGCTTGTGTGCTCTTGCGGGAGTTTTTGAGCCAAAATATACACACACACACACACACATACACAGAACGACTATCACACATAGAATGAACGGGACGCGGGCAGTTCATTACGAGATTGGATTGATTAGTTCAAAAGGACGCACAACGACCCTGTTTCGATCTGAGCCACATTCGAGGACGGCGACAAGCTGACCATACTAAGCATGGCGGCGCGCGCCTTGAAACCATCGAGACTACCAGCCAGGATCTTCGTCTCTCTCTCTCTCTCTCTCTCTCTCTCTCTCTCTCTCTATCATCAAGTTGTGACAAGTAGTTCACAATGACAACCGCTACCGACCGATCGATGGTCGACTTTGAATGCTTCGATCGAGAGATTTCGGTACTTTACACTACACTGCAAATCCGTTATTAGCCATGACAAGTTATTTTTTAATATAATCTTCTTTTGAATCTTGAAATTATTTTAGAAACAGTTTTGTTGGATATAATGTATAAATCTTATTTACTATGTTTTTGTATTTATTTGTAAAATTGTTAAATATAGAAATATTATATGTTTAATTTGTTTTTGTTAGCTTGTTGACTAAGATTTACTGGATAACTACTGAGAAATGTACTAGTAGTTGTTTTATTTTTGAACAAAATATAAATTTTATTTTAAAGAAAGATTGCAATGTCGACTCTTGGCCTAGCTTAATTTAAAGTTATGAATAATTCAAAGAGTATATTATCTAACCTGTTTGCTTGGCATGTGAGAAAAGTATGGTGACGTGCACTAGTGCGGTGATCTATGTCTACTGACCCAGAGTGTATCTCGCGATATAATTCACTCCAATCGGATAAGCCGTTTGTTTGTTTGTTTGCTCACTTACTGCATAGCACTGGCCGTGAGCGAGTGAGCTAGTGGAGAGATATGTCGAGGTGCAGGCCAAGAGCCGAGTCTTCTTGAGTCGATAAGGATTAATTAAAATGTAGATACATTGGCGCAATCGGAGTGGACGCAGCCAGTGGCCGGCTACTGGCAACGCGTTCATGTCCGTTGGTGGTCGTTGTGTTGCCAACACACGCAGCAGTGACATAAATTAAAATGCCAATAAAGCCGAGTGGAGTAGCACAACACTTGTGCCGTAGTTGGCACTTTGTGAGACCGGCAATACGTGGGCTCGTGCTGATCAAACCAATCTGAGCGAGTTGGCCATTGCAGCATTTGTTAAAAGGCTTCCCCAAACCGGGCCGTGGATATGGTTGATCATCAATCCGAGCCAATTCACATCGGTTCGCGAGCCACCCCCACTCAAAGCCACAAATCCGAAATGGACGCAAAAGTATTTGGATTGTCGGAAATTAGAACACGCCCCAGTAAGAATTGGGTCGAGACTCCTCTGTGTGCCAGGTAGTGAGGAATTTACACCGTTTTTACAGAGTTGAATTGAAGAATCAGTTCGAGAAACTGAAATTATAATAGATTGAGAGAAAGAGTGATACAGTAGTATACGGTGGGTCCATGTGGTGATCTCGCTTGATGCAACACGGTCCTAGTTAGCTTACACTTTATATCGAATTGTGAGTCGAATTTTATGCTAAGTGACATAGGGCTTGAAGATACGCAACATGATAAAATATTCAATGACGCAATGGTCACACTCTCTACTCACAAATAAAATTTTTGTGCTTTCTTGAAAAATTTGATACTCTGAATGATTCAAGTGAATACTCAAGTTTGCCTCATTCGCAGAACCCTATTTTTTACCAAGACAGGCTTCTCTCGCTCGAGTAGTTGTCTCAAGTCGGCAAGTTTAACCGTTGACACATGATAGTTTTGACTGGCATGTTCTGGAGACATTTCAAGTTTGTTTTGTCATTGCTGTTACACTAGATTAACCTCATAAGGTAGAATTATTTATAATTAGGAAAAGCTTTAAACGGATTCTTTATGTGTTCTATTTTTCAAAGGCTCTAAGTTGAGCCCAAACAAGTCAAATCACTTTGTGGTAAACTGTAATCATTTGTAAACAAACGACTTAAAAATTACATTTGAATTTGATTATATTTCCTTCTAGTGATGAATTATTATTATGATTAAAATACTCGCTTAATTAAGACCGTTTAGCAGTATTAGCGTTTGGAAAAGCGATGTGGATTGGCTGCTAGGAAGGCTGGAAAGCAGAGAGAGAGAGAGAGAGAGAGAGAGCAGTGGTGTGTCCACTCGGTGGCAAAGTGTTAACTCGCACCACGACTCACTACGACCCACCGCGCGCACACTTAGGTCCACTCTGATTTATGCCAAGCCGGCACCAGTCCAGTGTATCCACTCGGCGAGTTTCAATTGAAAATTCTTGAACCAAACTGGCCACTGGTCAGTGCCGGCAGCGCAAATTATGATTCCCAGCGGATATCCCTGCCGGACGGACCGAGCGATCGCACTGACCACTGGTCATTTTGTTGCTAATCTCGCTGAGTAACGTGTGCGTAGAGATGGTGAGCGTGCACACGCGTCGCTCCACGCCAATTTAATGCGTTTTAAAGAGCACTCCAATCACGTGCTGAAATCGTCCTGACTGTAACCCTACACGATTTATGACCTGTTTCTACTGTCGCCGCTTATCGCGTATTGCACTGGCCAGCTCATTTCACAGTGTGAAGATCAAAACAAACACTGCCACCAGATCAATAGCAGCTCTATTATTGAACTATTAGTTGGAAGTTACAAATTAGCATAACAATTCTGATTTTGAGTTTTCCCACCTACAATGTTTTCTCATTTACTTGCAGAATTCTGGAGATGCGCAAGGAGAAGAGTCGAGATGCGGCGCGATCTCGACGTGGCAAAGAAAATCATGAGTTCTACGAACTAGCCAAGATGCTGCCCTTGCCAGCCGCAATAACCTCTCAACTAGGTATCTTCAGTAAAGTATCTCCAGTGCCTTAACCGATGGTAACGGTTTGATTGTGTTATTTGGCTTCATTTGCAGACAAAGCCTCCATCATTCGGCTGACTATTAGCTACTTAAAGTTACGTGAATTCTCTCAAAATGGCGATCCATCGTGGAACAATGCGCTGAGCAGTATGAGTGCGCTCAAATGTAAAGCAAGTAAGTCTCGGAAATGGTGTCACCAATGATCGATTCGAGCGACCGGACCCCTAGCTCTCTTATCTCTACACAATGATCTTGCCTCTTGTATTTTACGTCATCTTTGCTACTGCGAGTGACTGTGGCGATGATAATTGGCTTGGTTGGTGTTGATGATTAATTGGCTGCCAATCGAAGCGTATTCTCTGTTCGCGGCTGATTTGTGCGGTGAGGCGTGCGCTCTAGCACATTCACCAATACGCCAAAACTGCTTCTGGTGATGCTCGTACGCGTGGTACCCATCGCGAACTCGCCTAGTCTTCTTAATCAAAATTTCATTTTCATTTACTTTAAAGTTAATTTCTTGTAAATTCCCGTCCCCATCCAAGTCAAAGGTTCAGTTGTAGGGCAACGTGCCGAGGGATGCAGTGGTTGTGTATTCCAGTCGTGTGCCGTTCGCGACCACCGCCGAAGTTCACACTGTGCAATGTATGAATTGATGACCTTATTGAAATCTACGAATCACGTTAATCATTTAAGCTTGTTTGCCTTTGACTCTCCTCTCACCGCTCTCATTGACTGATTCTCATTTTGTAATAATCGGCCAGTTGGATGCGGTCATGTCGCTACACGGTGGGAGAGGCTGCACAGTGGGTAAGTGGCGACCTACCGCCACTCGCCTGCCATCGGTCTACGTTTAATTGCACACCAAGGCTAGGGTAGAGGCGTGAATCGGCAAGGCGATCGAGTCTGCGATGTAGATGTGGAAGGATTTGCTTGATTATGATTGATCGGCACTGGTCGACGGGCGCTCGAGCTCGATCGCTGGTCGCGCGCCAAACCAGCCCTGGTTCACTGTTGACAATCACTAATCGAGTTATGAACGCTTCGCTGGCCGCCCACCAGAGACTTGTCCCCACCCTCAATGTCTGGAACATTGGACCAAGGCATTCCAAGATTGTTCCTGAGATATATTGACTTTTCATCAACTACCCAGATTTCACCCAATGAACATTCTCAACATATTCGTTCAACATTTTCCAGTATATTGTATAATTATGAGGATTAACGTAAACAGCAACTAATCTCAAGATCTTATGCTAAACGAGTATGGCGTGAGCCAAGGTAGCTTGGCGCACTACTTCACATTATGACCAGTTCCGTCAAACTTTCATCTATTTTCATTAGTTTGCTTGCATTCTAGATGGACCCAAGCGGAAAAAGACGCGTGTAGCATGCCGGGCACACTGCTAGTAATGATAAATGGTGCCAATTGGTACGCACAGCGCCCTCGCATAATGGAGCCATTCATGCACAAGTGACTGGTCGAGCCAAGAGCGCGCTTATTCCAGTCCAGCCGCTAGACGTCGACAGTCGACTTTGGCTCATTCTCTCGAGTCGCTTCTTCCTGGAAAGGTACCCTCAGAGACACATGGTTTCAGGAAGACCTCTAATTGCGAGTCTATAGAGAGACTTGATTGGCCCCTCAGCGGTGTTCTGTTCCAGTGTGGACTCAATCACGCAGGCTGAGTGTCGCAAGCAGAGGCAGTCAATGAATCATCAGTTTGTTTGTATTCTCACTCACTACTACACTTCTCTGGTGCTCGCTTCCATTTCCGGAACTGGTGTCAAATTGATGCAGCTGCTTCTAATCAGACTAAAATTAAATCGAAATCAAACTGCAATTTAATTTGGCCTCATTGACAGGCTCTGTCACACAAAGATTTTCAACTACAACGTTTTTGTTGTTTGCAGACAATGTCTTCGAGAGCCACCAAGGAACGCACATTTTGCAATCGTTAGATGGATTTGCGTTTGCATTGGGCCAGGACGGTCGTTTTCTCTACATTTCGGAAACGGTCTCAATTTACTTGGGTCTAAGTCAAGTGAGTTAAGTGTTCAACTCGAGTAGGCTTTAGTGACACAATTGTCCCTTACGCAGGTGGAGATGACGGGCTCGAGCATCTTCGACTACACTCACCAACAAGATCACGCTGAGCTTGCAGAGCAATTGGGTAAGAGTGAGTGGGAAGTCGAAGCCTCTTGAGCTAATCTTCAGTGCATTTAATGTCAGGTCTTGGAACACTGGCTCAGTCTTCGTCAAGCGGAACTCACCACAGCGCGTCACCGCTGCCGCCAGCCAGTGTGTCGTCGAGCGCTTCCAACGAGTCCGAACATCCCCATCATCAATTCACCAATGGAACCGGACTCATCACAGTTAATGGTGCCAATGATACATTGGAACGGCAGTTCTGCATTCGAATGAAATCGACTTTGACTAAGCGTGGTTGCCAGCACTTCAAGTCAAGTGGCTATAGAGTGGTTAACATTGTTGCTCACTTGCGGGCGGAGATGCTTCGTCGTGGTCAAAGTTCTTCCAGTCAAGTTTCCAATGGAGGGCATTCTAAAATAATTGGCCTGGTGGCCATTGCCATCGCCCTCCCTCCTCCCTCAATTAATGAGCTACGGCTTGAACCAGATATGTTTGTCACACGGCACAGTCTCGATTTCAAAATTATCCATTGCGAGCAAAGGTGGGTATTTTTGAGGGTCAATTAAGTTTTACCTAACTCATTGTTTGCATCGTTTCAGGGTCTCAGACCTTCTAAACTACTCGCCAGACGAGCTAATTGGACGGAGTATTTATTCGCTCATTCATGGACAAGATGTGATGCTACTGAAAAAATATCACCTCGACTGTGAGTACTTTCTGGTTAAGTCTTGACAAAAGCTAATGCGAAATGTCACCAGTAATCCACAAAGGCCAAGCTATGTCGGGTTACTATAGAGTCATAAACAAGTCAGGTGGCTATACGTGGATGCAGACTTGTGCCACTTTGATCTGTAACGGAAGTACGTCATCTAACAGCTCTGGCTCTGGGAGCCAACCCAAATCGGCATCTTCGGGTAATGCCGGAAATTCATCTGCTGCCTCGACTCCTTCCACACAAGATGAACAAGAACAGAGTGTCATTTGTGTCAACTATGTATTGAGGTACTTTGCTCTTAATTGTAGTGAAGTGTTCCCTAACTTTGATGTTATAATTGACAACAGTGCAATAGAGTATACCGGTGTGATTATGGACAACGCGCAATTAGGCCACAAAGGGCTGGGAGCATCCACGCCAAGCACGCGCTCCTCGTCGCCAGCCAAGATCCGCTCAGTCCAAATCAAGAAGTCTCACTCAAGCACACCATCACCAGAGGTCAATTCAAGTGGCAAAATGTCGACCAACTGTGACCAGCACTCGCCACACAGTGTCAGTATGTCCCGAAGTCAGCGTTTGGCACCTTCCCCGCTGGAATCGCCACCATCGTCGGGAAGTCATCACCGTGTAGAAAGTGCCAAGCGACGTCGGCTTAATTCTAGTCCAGTACGGCCGTGGAAGTCGCCCTCACCGCCTACTCCAGGAGGGTTGGGTCAGTCGACAGTGTCCAGTGCCGACTCGCCCAACTCCAACAGCTCACCCAACCTTCTCAGGCATATCTCAGTGATCCGCGAGACACCACCGATTCTGAAGCCACAGGTGATGACACCACCCACCTACCACCCACACCACCACTATCACCATCTGGTGGACCAGTATGCAGCAGCGTACCACCTCTACAAGAGCAATCCCAGTCAGCCACCCTCGGCGATAGCGCCTCAAACCGGAACCACGCCTCCTCACCATCATCACTGGGGCGCATATGGCTAAGCCATCCAGTCACTCAGCCAGCCGGTTCCATTTTCAACCATCACCTTCTAGTTCCTAACCATTTTCATCATTTTTGTATAATGCTTCCTTATTTTTTTGTACATATTCTCATTGTTTTTAGTGTATCAAAGCAATAAATGACTACTTTCAGTTTGTTGAAGAAAACCTTGTAAAATAAAATTGTCTACATTGCCTTTCTCCAAACTTAATGACGACTTACAAATGATATTTATATATATATATATATTTGGTATAAATAATATTTTTAAAAATAAATAAAATAATAAACAATGTAAAAATGCAAAAAATATAAAATAGAGATCAAAATATTTAAGACACAGTTGAAGTGGTAGAGCGATACATGACAGTGTTAAGGCAGATGGCATTTTTAAAGGGAACACTAGATGATTGGCTAAAGGGGAGCGAGTTTAAGCTCAATGATGATTGTGACACAGAACAGAGATTGTGCTGACATTGACTCGACTAGAGACATTTTGACACTTAAAACAAGCTGCTACAACTGTTTGAGTTGATCACTCAACATGGAGACGTTGTCGGAATGATTGAAATTTTCAGTAACTGAAATAATGTTTCAATCAGCTAAAAATAATGAAAAAATAAAAAAGTACTTACGATCACTTGAGTCGGGAATCAACTCAGCACCAACACCCGGTTCACGTTTCAAGGATTTGGTCAAGATCTGAGCTCGTCGCTCGTGAATCACATCGGATATGTTTTCTAAATTTTTCAAAGCTTGTGAATATTGACGTTTGCTCTCAGCCAACTCTTCTTCGAGCTTTTGAATGTTATCTTTGATTGTTTTGAGCTTAGAGTCAAACATAGTTGCCTCATCAAAGTATGGTCTAGTGGTACAAATAATCAATTCTTTAATTAATAAAATTTAGTTAAAAACCGGGTTCTTACTTGGTCTTCTTGATGACACTCTTGTTTTTCTTGAACAACTCGGTGATAGAAGCTTCAAGAGCTCTAAATTCTGCCATCACCAACAAATGTTCATCCTCATACAGTTTGCGTTTTTCTTTAGCTTCCATAAACTTAAAAAAACAACAATATATAAGTTATTATTAAGTTAGTTATTACTACTTTAAAAACCATTTTACAAGACTAGCTTAAACTCAACAACTTGTGAAATAATTAAACTAATCGTTAAATTCGTAAAACTCAAAACAGACGAGAGTTTAAAAGAAATGCAGCTTTACCTTAGAATTGGCATGATTGAGTTTCTCTTGCCACAACTGATCAAACTGATCGTCATCACGCATTTCCTTGTGAAACATCAACTCTGCATCGGAGATATCTTGCTTCGCCTGCTGGTGTAGCTCATTATACTTTTCAAACTTGATTGCAGCAATTTGGCACTTTATCTGGAGACTGAAATAAAAAAATATTATTAACCAACGTGGCTGCAGTAGATAAGGATCAGAAACTATACCTCTTGAGCTTTTGCGTAGTATCGTAGTATGGACGAGCAGCGTTAACGTTTCGTTCTCCACACTTCTTCATTAACTTTTTTAACTGCACTGTGCTCTCGTTCAACACTTTGTGAAACTTGGAATTTTCATCCTAACATTTGTTATTAATAGAAGTACATTAAACAATTCTATTTTGTTTACCTCAAAACATTTTTCCAGCTGATTTATCTTAGTAGAGAAACGATTTAGCTCTTCAAGATGTTCTCGAATTTTTGGATCAAACTCTTGAACATCGGTGGGAAAACTATCCAGACCATCTTCAAGTTCAATTTCAGTGTTGTTGGAATATTCGTGGACAGGGACATCGTCAAAAGTAGAAGACATAACCACGAAGAAGAGCAGAAAGACAGTAGTTGAATCACATAAGTAGATGCAAATAGGAGACGTCACAAGTCACTGGTCGAATGTGATCGAACGATGCGCATTTGGGTGGTGTGTAGTGGCAATTAAGTGCGCCAAAACGGGATTGTTGACAAATCAAATGAAGCAAGACCAAAGAGTGAAGAGCATCGGAAAGACGTAGGTAACACGGCAAATCTTGACTGGGAACAATGACAAGAGGGTGGCAAAGCGGTGAGTGGTGAGAGCGATGCGCAGAGAGCGAGCGAGGTCTGGCATATGCATGCATGCATGGGGTGACGCGCAATCTGGCCGTGGGTACACCGCACACCGAGCACTTCGAGCGCAGCCTTGTCAGTCTTGCCCCGCTGCAGCGCTGTACAACTTGAGCGTGGAGACTGGAGAGCACACTACCGCTACTAGGCAACACCGCGACCACTATTCTTTCTTTCCTCTCACACTGGCGCCTTTTTCTGGTGCAACTTGGTCTTGTTCACTCACCCACTCGATGATGATGACAGCTACAGCTCATAAGGGAAGAATGCGAGCATGTCGAGGAAGTGCTCGTCCGCATGATCATTGATACCGACGTCGTTTAAATCATATCTGTGTGGGGAGGGAAATGTGACGTGCTCGTGGCTGGATCGCTCGCCGTGACGCGGCAAAGGTCGAGCGAGCCAGTGGTGTGGGCAAGGCGTCACTCCACTAGCAGCGTCTTTCAACTGGGACAACGTGCAGGCTCGACATTTGTGTTGTTTTTTTAGAGAGTCAGGTCAACTCTGCACGAAAGCCCAACACGTGGGCTCAATGAACACAAGTTGTTCTGTAGTGTTGGGTTTTCCTTTGGCTGAGGTAGCAGACAGGCGCAGGCGCTTGGTCCAGCAGTGGATGGCAGTGGGACAGCATACGCAGCTTGCACGACCACTGACAGTGAGTGCATCAGCATCACTAACTGTGCTCACTAGGCGTACTGTAAACAAACTGTAAACATCGATTACTTCGACCACTTCCCTTAAACGAGCTCACTTTCTCCACCGCACTCGATCGATGTGCCAGTATCATCCGAGCTGGTGGCTCGACCAGGTGCTATGAAAGTGCTCGCGTCAGCAGCAGTAAAGTGGCTATGCTTACATATGTAACGGTCCAAGCTCGGCGTGTCATTTCGAAATGACAGAGGTGCAGTGCAGCAAGTGGCGACCACATCTGTGAACGCCCATCCTTTTCCCATCTGAGTGTTGGAGAAATCAGCGGTCGAGTTCGGTGGTTCACTCGCTAATCTCGTGTACGACTTTGGATGAGGTCATTATTGAGTGCTGTTGGAAGACTTTTATTATTAGATAAAGATAGATACACAGAGCCTGATCTCGACAGACGCTGGTGAGCAGACGGTGTCGCCACCGAGTCCACGCGCTCACCATCATCGCATAGCAATCGCTGCCACCACCACCACCACTGGTGCACTCAGCCACATCGTGTGTGCTCTCTTACCTGCACTTGGCAGACCACTCAGCTTGTTCCTTGAACTCACCTTCAAGTAACCATGTCCAACAGACCTCTTGGATACTACTCGATGATGGCTAGCCCTGCTGGAGCCGGGGGATCAGGAGCCGGTGGTGGCTTTCAGAAGACCATCAAAGGAATTGTAGCCGGTAATTTTATGATGCACAAATGAGCTGTGTCCGAATTTGTTCAATTGTTGGCCATTATTGGGTTTACAGGTGGCATCACTGGCGGCATAGAAATTTGTATTACTTTTCCCACCGAGTACGTCAAGACTCAGCTGCAGCTTGATGAGCGCAGTGCCAAGCCTCGTTACAATGGTATTGCCGACGTGGTCAAGCAAACGGTTCGATCACACGGTTTCTTTGGCTTGTACCGAGGGCTGAGTGTGCTAGTATACGGCTCTATTCCCAAATCGGCCGTACGGTAAGTGCAGTTTTCTACTCCTCAATAGTTCATTGCTTCATGTTACCATTTAGGTTCGGTGCTTTCGAGGAGTTTAAGAAACGCAGTGTAGATGAAAGGGGCAACCTCTCGGTCAAAAACAGACTGTTGTGCGGTCTTGGTGCCGGTGTGTGTGAAGCCATCTTTGCCGTGACCCCGATGGAAACTGTCAAGGTGAAATTTATCAATGACCAAAACAGTGCCAAGCCAAAATTCCGTGGTTTCTTTCATGGTGTACGCGAGATCATTCGCGAGCAAGGTTTTCGTGGCACTTACCAAGGTCTGACAGCCACCATCATGAAGCAGGGATCGAATCAGGCAATACGTTTCTTTGTGATGGAGACACTGAAGGATTGGTACCGCGGAGGGGATCCCAACAAGCCAGTGAACAAGCTGGTAGTGGGTGCTTTTGGTGCGGTGGCTGGTGCCGCTTCGGTGTTTGGCAACACGCCAATTGACGTAGTCAAGACTCGCATGCAGGGTCTCGAGGCAAGCAAGTACAAGAGCACTGCTGACTGCTTTCTTCAGATCGCCAAGAATGAAGGCTTCTTCGCTTTCTACAAAGGGACCGTACCTCGCCTAGGCCGAGTCTGCCTTGACGTGGCTATCACTTTCATGATCTATGATAGCTTCATGGAGTTCTTCAACAAAGTCTGGAAGACATAGAGCGACGAAGCTATTCAATGGGTTCCTACTTGGGTCCACTTACCACTTCCATGGTTCCAGATATTTCTTCTTTATTTATTACCTCTCTTCTCTTATGCAATCATTTGTTTTTAGTTCTTCGAAGGTAGATTTTTAGCATGATGCATGAACAGGTTTTAGATGTTTTATCTTGTGTTTAAACACAATAACCATAAGTCTTCGATGCTGGTTGTGCTGGAGCTTACAAAAAACTTGAATCATTCGTTCAATCTCTTAAATCCCTCCAATGAGAGGTAAACACATTCTGACACTCCATTTTCTTGTTGCCTATTTGTAAAGAGTTATTTTGTTACCCATGTTTCGTTTATATATATTTTACAGTTTCTATTTTCTATTGACATTTTTTGTTTTTATAATCATTAAATAAGCGAAGAAAGTCGTACATTTTGAAGAATTAGTTGGTGACGTACTTTGGTGGCTTCACTCAAGTCGATCAGGAGAAACTTATGGTGACAGTGAAGATCTGCGACAGATGTACTCGAAGTGGCAACTCTACCAGGTCTACAAGAATCGGGCGGGTGTGAGAGGGAAAGCGCGTGGTTGCGTAAGCGGAGCTTGAGGGTGGCACAAGACCGAGGCGCGCATGACGTACAAGATGTACTTTTTGATGAGCCAGCCAACCAGAGCAAAAGTAGCTCCATGGGATATACTTAGCTCTGTGCACCAGTTTGAGCTTACTCATTGTTGCTAGTGCTCCAAGCGAAGAAGAGCAACGCTCAATACGATACGCTAGGACGAGTGCGGCGACTTTTGCTTGTTTTTTGTGTTGTTGTTGTTGTCTGTCCTACTATCTATCGCCACGAGGTCTTTGGTCACACTGATAGTTGGTATCGTCTAAGCTCGCCTCTACAGACTGCGATGACAAACAACGGCGCGATTCTGCTTGCCACCACTGGCGCGGCTGGTTCACCACACAACGAGGTGGTCTGCACAAGTGGGCCCAAGCGCAAGTGCGAGCCTCTTCTCAACACCTACTGGAAGAGCACTGGCAAACAGCTGCTTGCTGGTAAGTGCTTTTGCAACTCCTCTATTTTACATATACTACCTTTTACTAATTGTTTTCTCATGATCAGGTGGACTCTCCGGTTGCATGGAGGTGTGCATCACCTATCCCACCGACTATGTCAAGGTTATGCTACAACTCCAAGACAAAAGTGGTGAGAAAAAACGTTTTCGCGGGTCGTTTGACGTAGTGCGTCAAACTATGCGCCAGCATGGCTTCTTCGGAGTTTATCGCGGCTTCAGTGTTGTCTTCTATGGTGCCATTCCAAAATATATGTGTCGGTAATATCATTTTCATATCTTGTTTTCTATGATTTTATACAATAATAATTACGATAATCTTGGTAGATTTGGATCGTATGAACAGATCAAGCCTTTCTTTGTCAATGGCAACGGACAGCTTCGACCCAAAGACAAGCTACTCTGTGGGTTGGGAGCCGGTATTTTTGAAGCACTGTTTGCTGTGATTCCCCAGGAGTCCATCAAGGTGAAGTTCATTAACGATCGGTGCAGTGAAAAGCCCAAGTACCGTGGGTTATTTCATGGCATCCGTGAGATAGTGCGCGAGAAGGGACTGCGTGGCACATATCAAGGCGTGACGCCCACCTTGCTGAAGCAAGGCTCGAACCAAGCGATTCGTTTCTTCGTGTTTGAGTCTCTCAAGGAGTGGTATAACGGAGAAAATGGCAACGGAACCGCTGGATCTGGCAGCAAAGCTGTAGTGCCTCTCTTTGGTGCCATAGCTGGTGCCACCTCGGTACTAGGTAACACACCTTTCGATGTAGTCAAGACGCGCATGCAAGGTCTCGAAGCTCATCGTTTCCGCAGCACACTGCACTGCATCTCGGTGATCGCTCGCAACGAAGGTCTTCTCGCATTCTACAAAGGCCTTGGGCCACGACTAGTTAAGGTGTCCCTTGAGGTTGCCATTGCCTTCACCATGTACAACACCTTTATAGACCTCTTTTTCAAGTCAAGTGCCAAGTAATCCAAGTCTGCCTCGAGTTCTGAACTCCAATTTTGTATTTATATACATTTTTTTAGTTTTGCTACCCACCGCCCTGCCTTTCTGTTTTCCTTCTTAATGTTTATTTATTATTGTTTAGTTATTAGTTTATTTCTTTTGTTGTTATTGCTCAAGTCTGATTCATTATTCTTTAACTGGATATAAACTTTATATTTTGTTCAACATCTCCTGATACTTTAAGCTTGCTTTAATATTATTTCGTATATATTAGAGTAAAGTTTGAACAATAAATATGTATATAGAAAATGAGATAAATAATGAGTAAAAATGATAGGGGCATGTAATATCATGTGTGTCGAGTTTAGACTTGCACCAAGGGTATTCCTCTTTGGTTTTTAACGCCTAATTGAACGAGTGAAATTAAATGAAATGAAGTACGTTAAGGTACCCATCGATGGCGCCACTAGTCACCAAAACAAAGACAACGTTGCTGTGACGTGAAGTGCCACTCACATACTCAACTCATCCTCTGTTTTGCTTCGACACACTTAGGATGTATAAAAAATCGTCTAAGAAGTTCTACAAAGGAGGCAATAAATTTGGTGGAGAAGGTCGCTTTGAAGATACCAACGATGACACTGAGGATGGAGCGGATGTACCTGAAGCAGCCTCGCGAGCTATCACCGACGGCACCAACGAGGACGAGTATGGCGCCAAAGACTATAGCAAAGAGTTGACTTTGCGCGACGATCATGCCATTCGACCTCTCTGGGTTGCTCCTGACGGCAACATCTTTCTTGAGACCTTTTCGCCTCTTTACAAACACGCACAAGACTTCCTCGTTACAATTGCTGAGCCCGTTTCGCGGCCCGAGGTCGTTCACCAATACAAACTCACTGCTTACTCTCTCTATGCTGCTGTTTCGGTTGGCTTACATACCGACGACATTGTTCAGTATTTGAGTCGACTTAGCAAAACATCGATTCCGGACACTATTGTCGAATTTATCAAGGTATGTTTTTAGCATTCGTTATGATCTCACATGATAGCAATTGTAATTGTAAATGTTTTCTGCTAGCTGTGCACATTCAGTTATGGCAAGGTAAAGCTTGTGTTGAAGCACAATCGCTACTTTGTAGAGTCTACCTTTCCTGATGTGATTCAGAAGTTGGTGAAAGATCCAGTTATCATGAAATGTCGATTGAGACGTGAAGAAGGTGACAATTTGATTACTGGATCTATCACTAACAAAGCCAACTTTGCCGGTGAAAGTAACAAACCCGAAGGTGATCAAAAAAGCGAGAGCAAAAAACTAGAAAATATTCCCGAAGACATATATAATTTTTATGAAAAAATGGAGCGTGATGAGGAAGAGCCGGAAGAGATTCAGACTATCTCGTTTGAGGTGGTTCAGTCTGAAATCGAAACAATCCAAAAGCGATGCATTCAGCTCGAGTATCCATTGCTGGCGGAGTATGACTTTAAGAATGACACTCAAAATCCGGATATCAACATTGATCTGAAGCCTAATGCTATTTTGAGGCCGTATCAAGAGAAGAGTCTTCGAAAGATGTTCGGCAACGGTCGAGCTCGGTCGGGAGTGATAGTGCTGCCATGTGGCGCCGGCAAGTCTTTGGTGGGAGTGACAGCGTGTTGCACCGTGCGCAAGCGATGCCTCGTTCTCTGCAACTCTTCAGTCTCGGTGGAACAGTGGAAGATGCAATTCAAGATGTGGTCCACCGCGGACGACAGCATGATTTGTCGGTTCACTTCGGACGCAAAGGACAAACCTATTGGAAGCAGCATTCTGATCACTACCTACTCGATGATCACACATAACCAGAAACGATCGTGGGAAGGCGAACAAGTGATGCGATGGCTCAAGGAACAAGAGTGGGGAATCATGCTACTCGATGAAGTACACACCATTCCAGCCAAGATGTTTCGCCGTGTGCTCACCATCGTACAGGCTCACACTAAACTCGGTCTCACTGCTACTCTGGTACGTGAGGACGACAAGATTGCTGATCTCAACTTTTTGATTGGGCCTAAGATTTACGAGGCCAATTGGTTGGAGTTGCAGTCAAATGGTTTTATTGCTCGCGTACAGTGTGCCGAGGTGTGGTGTCCGATGCATCCTGAGTTTTACCGCGAATATCTTGCCGCCAAAACTATGAAAAAGATGTTGTTCTACGTGATGAATCCTAACAAATTTCGTGTTTGTCAATTTCTTGTAAAATATCATGAGAAACGTAACGATAAGATTATTGTTTTCTCCGACAATATTTTCGCTTTGATTAACTACTCCAAGATAATGGGTAGGCCCTACATTTATGGTCCCACCTCTCAAGGAGAGCGTTTGCAAATTTTGCAAAACTTTCAATTCAATCCCAAGTTGAACACAATTTTTGTCTCGAAGATTGCGGACACTTCGTTCGATTTGCCCGAGGCCAACGTTCTGATTCAGATCTCCTCACATGGTGGTTCGAGGAGGCAAGAAGCGCAACGATTGGGTCGTATCCTGAGAGCGAAGAAGGGTGCTGTCACCGAGGAGTACAATGCTTACTTCTACTCGTTGGTCTCACAAGACACACTCGAGATGCAGTACTCGCGCAAACGACAACGTTTCCTCGTGAACCAGGGCTATAGTTACAAGGTGATTACCACCATCAAGGGTATGGAAGATGAGGAACTCTCTTTCTCTACCAAGGAGGAACAGATGAACCTCTTGCAGAAGGTGCTGCAAGCCAACGATGCAGATGGTGAGGAAGAGAAGATCTCTATCATGGACTCGTCAGAGACAAACCAAACTAGAGCCCGACCTGCATCTAGTGTGGCCACCAAACGTTCAGGCAATATGAGCTCGCTCTCTGGCGCTGACGACAATGTCTATGTGGAGTACCGGCACAAGAAGCAAACTGATTACAAGCATCCTTTGTTTAAAAAATTTCGTCGTTAGAATCTTTGACACTTTGTTTATAATACTAAATTCTATTAATTAAAACATTGTAATTTATGATATATATATAATATAATAATTATTCAGCTGTTAAATGAAAGTTTAGTTTTGATAGAATTGGAATCGATGTCACACTGAACATTCGCTCGTCGTGGGCGGTTGCTTTTGTCAAACAGATAGACAGCTAGAAAAGTAAATAGGCATTTTTTACTCGTGTCCAAGACAACACCAATAGAATTCAAACAAGTTATTACAATTGATATCAATTTATGATAAAAGTGGTTTTTTACTAAATTTGATCAGAGCAGAGCGCGAGCTGAAAACACAAGAAAAGGGAGAGAGCACATAGAGGTTTCTAAAGAAGTTGGGCCAGAGAGAAAGCGCGGAGAGGCACTTAAGCGCAAGGCTCAAGTGACTTTCAGCGTGTGGTTTGCTAGTTGGAGGCAAGGAGAGTCAGAGTCAACTAAGTAGTAAGTCACAACAATCACAACATCAACAAGCAACAGAGAAAGGTACATCGAGCGTTAACAACATGCACAAGTTTCAGTTTGCAGGTCTGATAAGACATCTTTGTACAGTGTGGGTGTGTGTTTATGTGTGTGTGTCAGTGTGTTTTAGTTTGTTGTTTAACCTGGGCGTAGCTGAAAGCAAAGTTTAAGGTAGGAGAGGTATATCACAAGAGAGCAAATGTGAAAGCAAATCGATAGCGAGAGAGAGAGAGAGAGAGAGAATGCAACAACAACAACAATGATTACTTGTGAGGGGCTAGTGGAATGGAGAGCGATGGCACCAGATGGTGGCGAGCAGATGTGGAACGTTTGGCATCGGCGTGCTTGAGAGAAAGTGGCGTGTGCCGCCACCTTGGTCTGGATGGTCGCTGTGGCACACTATCGATGTCGGAGCAATTTGGCTAGGGCTTGCTTGGCTTGAGTCGAGAAGGCAGACTACGACTGGCGTATTGCGTGGTGCGTTCTTAACTGGCTTTACTGCTCTAAGTGGTTGGTGGGTCGTGAATCACGACTCGTGATGGCTGGAAAGCATGCTTGATGCTAGCTCGTGGGTACAAAGTGGACAGTCGAGAAGTGGGAGACGCGGTATGATATGTGGGGAGATCGGGGAGAGGTGAGATGGACCGGGTAAGGCTCGCAGCACTTGGCGGGCGGCTCAACCATCGCAATTCAACGATGAAACCTGATGGGCCACTGGCGCGTCACTAACTTTATCCACTAGTCGACTTGCCCAGTCACATTGGTTCCTACCAGTGGCATCCGAGGTGTGGCCGCGAGTCAAACCAACACAATGAAATCAAAGCACATTAATGGCAAATTGGTTCACCTTCTGACTGACAAGGATCACGTAAAAGGGAAAATGCAAAACACAAGCAAAAAAATAAGGCACGAAATAATTGCAATTGGTGACGTATTGAACGACTAGAAAACCAAAGCAAACAAAACAAACAGTCGCTAGAGTTTGAATATGTTTTTCATCGTGTTAAGTATGGTGCCGCTCTGTTGGTTCGGCTGTCCGGTCATCGGGTTATAGTTCTGTCCATATGGCTGCTGCTGGCCGTACATCTGGGTCGCCATCTGACCGGGTGGGTGAATCGCCGACTGCGACTGCATTGTTTGTTGCATGGTAGGCGCTTGTTGTGACTGCGGCTGTTGATGACCCATCATTGACTGATGTGGTTGATTCGGATGGACCATGGGACCTCTCGCGCCCAGTGGCGTGGTTGCTTCCTCCAACATTTTCTTGCCCGAAGCGAAGAGGCTACCCAGCATGCCACTCGATTGCTGTTGTTGCTGTTGCTGTTGGTTAGGCAACTGCAGCTGGCTTCCCTGTTGCGCTTGCATTGGACCGCCAAATGATTGACTTCCCATCTGTTGTCCGAAACGAGGTGCACCCGTGTTTAGATCAAGACTCGTTGGTCTCTGCTTATTTCCGAGCCCTGTTCCAGGACCCTGGAACATTGTGCTGAATTGGCCCTGAGGCTGGTGTCCTATATTCATCATAGGATTTTGCTGTCTCATGCCGCGGCCAATAGACTGGTTGACTTGCATTTGAGGGTTTTGCTGTTGTTGTTGCTGCTGCTGTTGCTGCTGCTGGGACAGTTGCTGGTGATATGCGCCTTGGCTCTGGTACATTTGGCCCTGCTGTTGTTGGGGCTGTGTGAGACCAACATTCATTTGACTGCCTGACTGATATTGGAACTGTTGCTGACCCGGCTGGACTGGCTGTTGCGACTGGAGAGGGACTTGCTGCATGACCGACTGCATCGGGAGCTGTCCGTGGTAAAGTGCTCCCGCTGCTTGCGCTGACGGATCGAACACTTGACCTTGGCCGGACTGGTTGAAGCGTGCTTGTTGCGCTACCTGAGTGAACGGGCCCGATACTGCCGGCTGTTGGCTGACCGACATAACTCCTTGCGAGTGACCCAGTCCGCCCATGGTAGACTGGTTTAGTGGACGGGTTTGTGGCAATTGTTGTTGCTGGCCTAGCAAGAGTTTGCCCTGAAATGAAAGCGTGGATCATTAGAAGATGCATGCTACTGACCACCACCGCGGTTCTACCACTAGAGTCGGGTGTGTTGAGGAAACAGAAACAGTCAACTCAAAGATAGACCAACACTTGTGCGTATTGTTGGCACGGGTTTGAAACACTTTTTGCACCATCATGACACCTTTTGGTAGCATGATAATGTCAAACCGTGTTCCTAGGCTCGCTTCTCGTGACGTAAACATAAACGAAAAGAACGTGTTTGAACGGTGTACAATGGGAGGAAGCAGAGCAAAGAGGAAATAGTGATTTTCGATGAAGTAGGGCTGTTAAATAAAGTGAGTCGCTCCCTTCTGCCAGCCAGTGGCACCGCCACCGCACTCTCACCTCGACTTTCGCTAAGGCCAAACCAATCATAGCCAGTCAGGTCACTCTGCCAGTCACATAGCATCACTAGGCCAAGAAATAGACGGTCAAAGAGCACAATCTCATCTAGCTCTAGCAGAACCTCGAATCACACCAACAGCACTCCAAACTTCATCGCTGGCCACACTGCACCAAACACTAGCTGCTAGGCTAAATCTCATAGTGAAAACCCTCGAAACTAGCCTAAGATTTTTATCAACTGAATCTGGTTTAAGTAGACCGATAAATAAATACTCTCAAAAATGGCCACAGCGAGTCGAAAAACCATGCGGTTAGGATCGAGCAAAGCAAGAGCATAAAAAAGAGGTAGAGTGTCCTGAAACAAACTGGCTGCATGCAGAGAGCTCACCTAGGGTCATGCACACTGAGACAAATAGGTAATGCGTCACTCAACATGGCGGCGATCAAGTGAAGTGTGTGAGCGTGCACCAGTGCGAGTGTCCAAGCAAGTGTCGGTGAGTGCGTGGAGAGTGTGCCGTACTGGACAGGCAAAAGTGCGAGTGTCAACCACGCTATGATCAAATCAACAATTTCCACTTGCTCTGCTCCCACCTTTGATGCGACTCACATGACGCACGTTGGAGGGTTCTACCGGACCAGCGTCTGAAAGGAAGTTGGACGGCACAAGACCGCGCACTCCGTTCACCTCGCCCATGTAGAAACCATCTTCGTCCATGTCACCATAAACGTATATAATGTCGCCGGTGCGAAATCCCAACTCCATCTGCTTAGATCGTTCAACGTTAGTTAAACAAAAAAACTTGGATTACAATCACTCACTTCTGCATCAAAGTTAGGCGATAGCTCTTGTGGATCATAGTCGTAGAGTGCAATCATCTTGCGTATCGTCAAATGTCCCCATGGATCGTTTGGAATGTTGCGGTAACGAGGATCGCTTTCCATGTCATATTGCACTTCTGACACCATATTGCAAGGAACGTAACCTATTCGCCCATTTGCTTCGCCCCGATAGAATCCATCAGCGTCTTTGTCACCGTAGATCTACCATAAACAATCATTTTTAGTGAGCATTGAACTGAATAAGACAAAGAAAAGCACCTTGATGAGTTGTCCTTCTTGGAAGGGTAATTCTTCTTCTGCCGCGTCAGGGTTGGGTGACATGGAGAGGGGATCGTAGTCAAAGAGGGCGACAAACCACCTGATACCGTGCTCACGTTGCACAGCAGAACGCCGTTGACTCAATGACTGGTTGAAGGGGCCAAAATGAGAGCGCTCAAAATCAGTAAGCACTCGAGTGCGCTGCGGTGGCATGGGCGAGATGCCCGTTCGCTTGCCACCGAACATGCGAGGCTTCATTGAGTGGTCAAATTCTTCTTCGGAATAACTCTCCACTGGATGCACACTCTCGCTCGGCGTCTCTTTGGTGATTTCGATGGCTGGAATGGTCATGCGAGCCATATTGTCGTTGGGATGAAGTGCCCCATGAGGTTGCGGCAAATTCGGGTTTCGGTTTCCTAGACGACTTCCAGTGCGGGCAGCATTAGCAGCAAGAAAGTTCGCTTGACGATTTGCAATCATCTTGTGTCTCACATCGTAGCCGGTCATCGGATTCTGCTAATAAAACAAACATTGCCAGTTAATGAATGCTCACTCAAGCATGGCTCGATATATTAAGGTAACATTAAAGGTTAGTTTAGTGGCTGAGACAGTAAGACAAGCTAAGCTCTGATTAAAACAACATGAAAAACCAAAAAGACACAGAGAGTAAACAGAGACTTGATCAAAGCAAAAGCATGTGCAGCGACGGATAACAAGAGGTAAATTGAAAGGACGGGAGAGTCGACTGTGCCCAGCAGGTTAGTGGCGGTGAAACGAAGCACGGACAAAGACACTAAATTGGACCACGTCTCAGCTCTACCTGAAGTTGGCTGTTTCTTTGGATCGCCTGCATTGACTGATGCTGCTGCTGAATTGGCAGCGGCTGGGCCATGAAAGACTGTTGTTGAAGTTGTGGTTGTTGTAGAAAGTATAACTGCGGCACTAAGTCAAATTCTTTGTTACGCCTAGCGACGTTGTGCATGAGTCGTGTGAGTTCGGTGTCGGACTCAGAATCCGACATGACCTGTCCCTGCTCGAGTTATGATGGTCAATGGGAAATTAAAGAGAGAAGAGTGATTATTGGATAGTGAACACCAATTCGCGCCACATCGGTGTCACCAAGTTACATTTTTCTAGTCATTTTCGAGCAATTTAGCAAAAATTATCACAAGCAAGCTTACCCGTTTTATTTGATTTGGGTTATGAGTAGAGGGCAACTTGAGAAGGTCATCAGGAATCTGGCAAGGCATTGAGTCTTGGGAAAGATTTTCGCCCGATTTGGTGCGCACTGTAACCAGCTTCTTGTGTAAGTGCTCCAGTGCGTTTATTTCAAGTAGAGCATGGTCACCTGAGGAAATATGAGATTTTAAAATAAAAATGACCATATTACCCAACTTACCGGTGGGGCTGTCAATCTCAGCCAGTTTCTTATGACCAGCAAATACGGCATAGCCGGTTACCGGGCAGTTGTTTGAGGTACCAAACTGGTTCAGAGTAATCGGAAGCCATGTGACTAACAAGGTACCTTCTTGAGGGCCGGACTCAACTTGGATATCGACCGGAGGGTCTGGAAGACCTGTCGAGAACAAACACACCACGTAAAGTTAGAACATTTAAATTTTGATCACCCAAAATATGCCTAACTTACTTTTGGGTAAAGTTCGAAAGTCGACGAACGTCGTGAGCATCTCCAACTTTTTAGGATTCTTTTCATCGCTACACAGTAGCTTTCCAGGTTTGGCACGTACGGAAACTCGGTAGAGTGTGTTGGCAGAAAGACCAGTAATGAGGTGCTTGAAAACGCTGGGGCGGACTGTACGCACTTCGACACTGTTCACTGCAACTACGTGGTAGAAGTTGGAGTTGCACGGAATCCATGCCATCAATGCCGAGTCAGATGTTATGTAGGACGCTTTCACACAGCACGGTGCAAATGGAATGTCTGCAACACAACATGAGATGAGTAATAAAACTAGTAATTAACTGCTGGTCACTAACTCTTTCCGATCACTATTGTACAGCCGGGATCTTTGGAAGAGCGACCGTTACGGTCAACGGCTCGAACACTGATGCGGTGAGGCTGGCCGATATGACAAAGTGATTTGTGTGAGATGATTGCAACTGTACGACAAAATCACAAATGCACTTACCATTGATGAATCAACACCTTCGACAAGGGCTTTAGTTCTATCACCTGAAGGAATAGTTGCTTTTTGTACTCCATCAACGTAGATCTGATAATGGTCAATCATGGTACGTGGACACTCGGGGTGGAGCCACCCAATAAGAACACTTTTGTGCAGTTGCCGCTCTAAGATTAGCCTCTGTGGTGGTGGGACTAAATCAACAAACCAAAAGTAACAAACTTAGTGACGTGTCAATATTGACTAATGTGTGGGTGTACCGGTAGTTTTGGCAGCTTCTTGCTCAGCTCTTTCTGGATCAGAAATATCCTCGTCGAATTCAGTAGCATCTTCCAAATCTATGTAATCGTTAATTCGATGGAAATCATCTATTTAATTAAACCAGAGCAGATGGTTAATTTTAACACGAGTAAGTAAAGAAGCACACAAGTCAAACCTGGTGCCAACAAGTGTTGGAAGTTAGAGTGAGCTAATGTTTCGTTGAGAATTGCATCGTAGAACTCAGGTGGATAACTCGCCGTGTCTGACTCGCACTCTTTGTTATGCCCATAAAGGACACTTGCTTGAAACTCAAACAGATCTTCACCGGTTAATTTTTCTATAAAATTCGATGGCACTAAACCCCGTCTTCCGTCTAACAATTCACCAAGATAAAATCCATCGTCGTCGATGTTGCCTTGTACTAAGATAAAGTCACCGGCAAGCAAGGTTACCTCAGACTCTGGGTTGTCGTTCGGTGACTGTTTGTAAGGATCGTAATTAAAGCGAGCAATGAACACTTTGCAACGTCCACGTTCTGGGATTTCGATGCTATCAACAACCTCTTCTGCCTGTTTTAGATCGTCTAACGGCTTCGATGCACCGATTGAGGCGGTGGATGTGTGAGGCCTGGTGAGAGTGGTAAAAGTGATTCCACCGGTAGTGGGTAACGCTGGTAGTATGTATCTCCCTGTGCCTGACAAGGTAGAACCAATGGGTCTGGTGCCAGATACGCCCGTACCAGTGGTGATGCGATCTACTAGCGAACTTGTTTTGGGCAGGCCACTTGTGTTCAATGAAGGCAGCGAAGAAGATAGAGCTCCAATGCTGGTGTCAAGCAGGCCACTTGTTGACGTCTTGAGCAGCTTACGATCAAGCTCGGCTAAAATTTTGTTGTCATTGTCGAGCTTTTCCATCAACTTATCCAGGTCTTTGCTAGTGAGGTTGGAAGAAGAGCGCGGACCTATTGTGAATGGCTGATGGGTGGTGGAGTGGCGCGAAATGCGATCATTATGGTCTACTAGTGTAACACTCTTTTCGTGGCTTTTCCCATATGAACCATCAATTTTAGTACTCGCTTTGCTGATCATTGGCCTCAATGAGTCTAACTCACGCTCTTTGGACCGGGAATTGAGTTTACTCGAAATATGCTCAGGTTCCACTTTGTTAGAAATCAATTTAAAATGATCATTTCGTGTTGCCGCAATCCTCTCCTCGATTTTTCGGAGTTGACTGTCAAACATGGCATCACTGTCCCTTCTGCTGGAACTCTCTTCAAGTCGACTTAAGGAATTCTCCCTTAAGTTGCGATCTGTCACGTCAAGTTAGTGGTGAGAAATGATCTTAGAGAGAAAAGAATGAAACTCACCTGTTTCCTTGCTTCGGTAACTTTCGCTGTTGTTGTGAGTGGTCTTGTACCCGGCGTCATGATGTGATTGTTTCCATTCATGCACGTTGGTCGAGTTGAGCGAAGACAAGGAGTACTTGCCTCCCAACTTCTCCTCGGTAGTATCGTCATCGAGCAAGACACGCCTAGCAGTGGATCCGGTGGCCGAAGTTGAGCTGCGAAGTTTATTGTCCAGTTCAGCCAGTAACTTGTCATCTTGCTCCAACTTGGAGTAAAGTGTGCTCACGTCGCGATCCCTCCTCGATAGTTCTGCGGCGACCACGGCGGCATTGATTTAATTAATTGGCTTCCACACAGACAGAATCATAGTGACACTAGCACCAGCAAACACTGGCCCAAACAGGCAATCCTATTAGCAATCTGACTTTGCACCATGTAATTAACCTCGATCCCAGTCCAGAGCAAAATTGCAATCAATTCTCATTTTCTATCATTTATTTACACTATACTTCGAGCCCGAGACACGAGAATATCCCACTCACTCCGCTATTAGATAGCTCACCTGTGCTATATATACTTGACATAATTTGTAAAAAGTATTCTATGTTCAATGTTAATTCACTACAGGGAAGCTTGCTTTGGCAATTCTCAGTGCAAGCATTATTAGCACTCACTCACTACCTAGTATACCTAATTTAAATTATCACTACTCAATAGCTGTCACAGCCCAATCTAAAGAAGATCAAAAGAATACATAAAATAACAAAGGTCAAAGGTGACAAACAAATAGATTGATTTGCCATTCGTGGTGTCAGTGAGAAAATGACTTCTCAAAACTTGATTAAAATTGTCTAGTCTGTTTGCCGCTGTCAGTGAAGCGATTAAATAAAATTTCCTTTCTTTCCGCCGCACTCTACTCTTCGTGCAGCGAGTTCTCCACAGGGCATCTTAGTCTAGCGTGGGCAGGTTAGCCCAAACCAAATTGAATAAACACAAGCGGAAATTCTCCCTACCATGTCTTTTTCTCTCTTGTTCTCTATCGGTGCGTGTGTGTGTGTGCCTTGTCAAAAAGCAAAACGATGCGCACCCTGTTACCGGTCTACACTTGCCGACTGAATACACAAAATTGATATTAATTAATCAAGCTTAGATAGTAGTATTGTGTTTTTAGCCGATGCAATCGAGTTTCCTCCTTTATCAACATCTGGTCGGTAACATACACACACATATATATATATTAGAATGATTTATACCTCAAGCACTAGTGTATTTATTATTCCCCATTTATTTTTCATAAATCTTATTAATTTTGACAAATTAGAAGACATTTTATTTTATATATAAGTAAACAATAATTTTAATAAAGTGTACTTGAAATAAGAAGTACTTAAAGAAGCAAAATTTAAAAGAAAAGAAGAGAGAAATGCCGCGGGTGCGGGTAGTATTGAATTAGAAAACTAGCAAGTGGAGCCAGATGAGCAGCGCCTAGTCTTGGAAGGTAATCTGTCACCGGGCAGCTCACCACTTGGCGCCTGATTGGCTCGATCCATTGAGAAAATTTGTGTGTAACTGAATTAGCCAAACTACCCGATTGCTAACTATCGGTGGCGCGCTTTGTCTGCTAAGGTGACTAGCGAGAAAAGCAGCATCTTTCTGTTAGAGGCCATGTCTGTTGGCCGACTGGCAAGCCAGTGGCGCGCTCAACTTCCAAGTGGTGTGTGAGAGGCGCGCTAGGAAGCAAGCGAGACCTAGTGAGTGAGTTGTATTCCCAGTTGATGAATCGCGAATGAATTTCGACACTGGCAAACTGTTCTGTGTGTTCGGACAAGAGCCAAAGTGGTGAGAAAGACAAGCCGAAGCGAATCCGCCTACACAGCCCCTGAAAGTGAACCGAAGCGAAATTGTGGTGGTCGGTAGAAGAAGGCGCGCCGGGTACCAACCACGGTGACCTCGATGGGTGCTTCAAAGAGGCGTGTCCCGCGCCAGCATGTGACTGAAAAATTCCCATTGAAACCAATGGCGAATGCCAGCAAAGAAAACCAACGCCATTGATTTCAATGGGAATTTTTCAGTCACATGCTAGCGCTAGGCACGCCTCTTTGGAGCGCCCATCGAGGTGTGCACCGCAGGACGACAACTGGGCCACTGGTCTCTATATGCGTCGGGCCCCACTTGGCCCAATTGTTCACATATCGGGCAAGTGAGCCCACGCGGCGGACAGCTGGGCCAAAGAGAGACTTCACGGTTGAAAATATATCATAGCCGATTAGAAGAAAATACGAGTAGTGAACGAAACGCAGAGAGAAACCACGGATCACTCTTTACGGAGCGTTGATGACTATACTCCACTCGCAATATATTAAATTTTTAAACAATTTAGATAAAGTCACAACCTAGCAAGTCACACCGAGATGCACGGCGCGCTAAGAGATCAGGTTGAGGCCTCGGGGCCACGAGTCGTCCAGAAACTCGACTCACATTGCGCGTCCCACTACCACATATTTGCATTGCAGTTCATGAACAGATTTTCCGCCACTGCTCGCTTCCTTTGCCACTTTTGCTCAGGATCACAAATGATTACACACACATACAATGGAGCAAAAGACAACACAACTAGGCAAGCAGTTGGGAAAACCAAGCCGAGTGCGGCTAGACTTGCAATGATAAATTGTCATTTGTAATTGATTTCGCTTCTACTTTGTCTGCTTGTGTAGGAGTGTGCGTGTTGTGTTTGTCCAGAGACAGAGGCCAAATAAAGCCGGAATGAGGACGCGTGAGCGATGGTGCTCACTGATGGTCGGCGTGCATACACTGGCTAAGCCAACACTAGTGAACACAACTCAACTTTTCCACCCGGTCTCAGACCATCAGAGTGAGATTGGATTACGCGCCCAGTGGTGCCAGTGTGCCCACATGGCACTGATGCCACACACCGCTTCTCATCATTCTCACTGCCCTCAGGTACGCTCTTGACCCCTCCACCCTCCTGCCTCACTTCATTTCCTACTCAAATTGGCTTTTTACAGTCACATCACTATGGGTTTCTTTTCTCTATTATCCTTATTGCCATTTAACAATTTATGTCTAAAATGTTTACATTAAATTAAAAAATTCAAATTAATTACGTATAATTTAACAATATGTATATATTGACAAAAAACTCAATTTTAGCAATTAAAATATTTTTAAAAATCACGTTTCTGATTTGCGATCACAATAGTAACAAACTATCAAATTTATCAATGCTACCAAAGTGATTGAAAGTTGGGAAAAAATAAAAATAGCATATTTTTATCATTTGAATGTACATGGAATCAATGCTAATCGTGGACCAAAACCAAAGAAACTACTGCATATAACTTACCTGAGCTCTTATTGTACATCTTGGTGCTTCTGAGCAAGCCGTTTGGTGCCAGCCTTTGGCAGGCGATCTGTATGGAAAAAGTATCGACACATTAGCAGATTAGTCCGGGCACAATCGAACCTTGGACCGAATGACAAATCGGGCATTATTGAGCTGCATCACCACCCGTTACCCGGCTTGCACTTGTGTGATTTGCTGAAGGTGGAATCTTAAACTATCTCTACTCTTAATTGTTAGACGTGACGCGCAGTGAACTCTAATCTCCTTGCGACGGGTGACTCAAGAAGAATACACTTTGGCCGATTGAAAGCCGAGTACCGCTGATTAATAATTGATTACTGCCATATATTGATAAAGTGGCTGCACCCACCACCAGATCTAACTGCCCAACTCGACCGCCACACAAGTGCAAATCTTGCAGACCGGCCGGTACGATCAGTCATTGCAAGTCGGATGTGGAACTTGTGCTTGTGTATGGTATAATTTGATCAAGGTGATGAGGTTAATGGAACGGTTACTTACTTAGACAAGTGATGCTGCCTGCCTCGTAGGCTGGTGGTCAGATGGATGGATCACCACGCCTCACTTCACCATAGCATACACACACACTCACTCACTCACTCGCTCACACACACACAAAGAACACAAGAGTCACGGGTCAGCTCGGCTCAGGCATCACCGTGACGAGTTGAGTGCACCATCTACCAATGATGGGCCTTCAGCACCATCCACAAGATATTAATGCTGCAAACGGGTAGGTGTGATCAGGTTTTACTTGACTCAGCAAGTCATCGTTGGGCAGGATCAAGTGGTAAGGTGTAACGATAACGTGACAATTCTCAGAGGAAAGTAGAGGGTGCACTTGTGCCACTAAACCAAACAGCTGACTTGTAAAATAAGGTCGAACGTGTAACGTGAAGAGAAGATGGAACTTTCACCATTAACAGGAAACAGGCTTCACAACAGTTAATTGAACATAAAAAACTGATTGCAATAGTGAATAATAGTTGAGGGAATAACGAACGATGGTGACCAATGAATGGCTCATTTCGAGCTCGTATTTTGAAGCCACACCGCACAAACCACAGTCACGGAACAAACCACAGATTTGCACTCACCGCGATCACCAGCAAGTTGAAATCCGTGGCCTAATCACTACGGCTTCAGACTTCGGTGGACGTTTCTTTTCACTGCTTCGTTCACTCAGGGCCACATTTTTATCTGGTTTCTTCTCCTTCATTATTTATTTTGCCTTTAACTTCTACTTCATTTTAGGCAAAATTTAGTGTTAGTAGCAGCAGCGGTGGAGGAGGAAAGTCGAAATAACACTGGAGCGAGCTTGCAAACGAGAGCACTGACACAGAGTCTCACATAGGGAGAGGAACGCATAGAGACCATGCCAAGGGTTCCGATCAATAAGGAGAAGGCACTGCTGGCCCAATGGCTGGTGCCGTGCTGTCCCGGCCACTGCGCTCCCCTCGGCCCTGCCACTACACTCTTGGAGCGTCTGGGCCAGGTTGCTTAGTCGGTGCTGGCATCGCTCTATAGTTCCGGTCCGATGTCACCCACTCCCAGCACCTTCACAGCTCAGCTATATCCAAAGATGCGAATAAAACATAAAAGAGATATTCACAAACTACGTGACAATTTAACTAGTTCTAGTACAAAAGACGTGGTTAGGCAAAGAGCAAACCGAAGCCAGCAGTCAATTCTATGAGTAAAATACATTAGTCACGTTCTTTGTGAATTGTTCATTTATGTTTTATTCGCAACTCTAGTCTATAGGCTATAGCTCACAGCTCAGTGGCATGGAGTGAGGAGAATCCGCGGACAATTTGTCCCATGTCACTGGCAATATTAATTGCACTCGACCAATGATTTAGAGCCCTCTTTTGTTCTGCAACCGAATGTCGGTGTCCGTGTCTTAGTGGCGCGCCAATAGCTCAAAACAAACACACACAAGGCTCACATTGTGCTTCACTGCTTTGTAGTAAATTACTGCTGATTATGCAAATAGATCACCACACTTGTCCTCGTTGGTGATCTAAAGGGCGAGTGGAAACAATCGGTGTCTGTAAGAAGTAACTTTAGTGGTGGCAATGGTGACAAACTCGACACTTCGACCACTCTATTTCCACCCGACAAGGTGAGCACCGAGCGCATCAGCTGTTCATTCGTTAAACTCACATGGTCAATGCATCATAATAGGATGGTGACCGTATGGTCATTTGCCTCATGATGCTGTTGCCACTGGCGCCACGCTGGACTCCCCTTTGTGCCCAACTGCGCCATCTTTGCACTAACACCAGCAAGGGTATTGCCTCCCACTACGAAATTGTTGAGCCATGCTATCCTGTTACATTAGTGAAGCGAGATTTTCCACCCGACATCGAAAAGCCAGACTATGCCAAGCATGGATATCCAAACAAGCACACTAACTCAAATGTCGTGAAACCTTTAGGTGATATCTACAAAATATGGAACTCATGTAAGATTGCCAAGAAGATTTTGATGAACACCGGGCAACAAGTGAAGGTAGGTAACGCTTAGTTTTAAAAAGCGACAAAACAATGAAATGATAATATTTTAATGTAGTAACTCGTGTATTTTTTTAGCCTGGAATGACTTGTGAAGATATTGATGACATTGTTTACAATTTGTGCCTGGAGAACAAATGCTACCCATCACCTTTGAATTATAGCAACTTTCCCAAGTGTGTCACCACTTCGGTAAACAACATTGCGGTGCACGCCATTCCGGATAAAAGGCCTCTTCGAAATGGAGACATAATATCTATCGATGTCAGTATCTTTCACAACGGGTTTCATGGTGATTGCTGTCACACATTTCCTGTTGGTCAATGCGACCCACAAGCGCAGCATCTGGTAAAGCTACCCTATTTTGTATGTTTATGTTTTTATCCATTTGTACATCGATAGATTAACGTAGCGGAACTGTGTTTATACGAAGCTATCAAGGTGTGTCGAGTGGGAGAAAATCTATCGCAAATTGGCAAAATAATTGAGCGTACAGCCAGGATGTACAACATGGCGGTGATTCGGGAATTCTGTGGGCATGGTGTGGGCAAGGATTTACACGAGAATCCACAAGTGTTGCACTACTCGCACGAGTCGGACGAAGTGATGGAGGAAAACATGGTGTTCACCATCGAGCCTATCATCACTGAGAGCTCTAATCCCAATATTGTGGCTTTCGATGACAGATGGACAGTGGCAACCGAGGACAACGCTCGCACCGCTCAGTTCGAGCACACCATCTGGCTCAAACTAGACGGCCCAGTCATTCTCACCACTATTCACTGACTACACGGTTTACAAAGTTATATTAGGTTACAACAATTAAAATTAATTTTTAACCACAATTAAAATTAGTTTATCATCAGTTATTATCAATCAGTTTCCAACTTAGGGGCCATACTTTAATTACGCAAGCAGCTTAAGAAAGGGGGGGGTTTGAAAATTTACTTACTATTTGCTTACCAAGGGGGTGGGGGTAAATTAAAATTTAGCGTAAACATTTTCGTTTATCTAATACTTAAAGAAAATCTGCTTTTACAGCAAAGCTGTCTCTCGCCCTGCTAAAAACTTGATTCATCTATACTTTTCTATCTTTCACTTGCCTGGCTGTCTTGTTTCCGGACTTTTAGGCATTTTTCCATCAATTTAGGTATTTAAATTGGAAAATCAATGATATTCTTTGCGAGAATTCATTAAATATCACTCACTTTTAATCCTTTCAAGTTCGCCGGCCAATGCTGATTAAGCCTTATATCGCTGATTGGACGAGCGGGACACATACGTAAAAAGTTAACAATGTAGATGTTTGTTCTGTACATTGAGACAATTCCCAGCCAACACATTTCTATTTACTTAAAGTAAATGACTCTTAAAGTTTTCGGAATCGCCTCTTTAGTTTTTTTTAAACTGAGCTTAATGGAATGAATAACCACAATGATCTGAAAAATATTAAATAAAAAGTGTGTGGGATGGTATAATTTGTTGGCTTTAATAAAGGAAAATAATTATATCTTGTAGTTTAATTGATAGTTTTATCTAAAAAACAAAAAAGTCTTTCATTGGCGGACAGTTCCGGTTTGAAATTTAGACCAAATCGAACTAATGAATGGACTAAATGTTTTTAAATAATTTGTTGTGGTTAGCAACAATACTCTGTATTGGGTATAAAGCCACCACTCCTAGCGTCTTGTAAGACCACCTTCTATTGTAGATTTCAGTTAAATACATTAAATCCGGTGCTAATCGCAACAAATTATAATAAAATGACATGCAATAATAATTTAAGACCCTAAATTGATTTTAAGAACTAGCAGAGCAACAGTTGACGTAAAGTTATATTTTGTTATATTTTAATTTTTATTAAATGCAAATGAAACCAACACTTATCTTAACAATTGTCAACAAGATTTAAAAGATATGATCCCCAATCATGAGTTAAAAAGGAATACTTGTGGTAATTTGTTCACAGTATTCGTGAAATAATTTATTTTTAAAAAATTTTAACTACAACAAAAAGAACAAATACCAAATTCTACTTGAATTTGTGCCAATCAAGCTGTATCTCTAACCTCTTCTTTTTTCGATTTTCAATATTCAATAAACTCTTAAAACCAATCTCTTCATCTCAAACCTTTTAACTTTTCTCAATGTAGTGCTTTGAGTAAAATATCACCAGCACGACATCTTTCATGACTTAAGTTAACAATTATGAAATGCCAAAAACAAAGTCTAGTCTGAAAATAGAGCAAATCGGGTGGAGTGTGACAAGTGCTCTAGAGTGAGCATGCTCCAATATATATTGTCTGCCCGGGCCGACGTGTAGCTCTACTAGTTCCACACGACTCATTGAGATGTAAGTGTATTTCGCAAACCAAAACAAATGCGCATCTTGTCGCACTGCGGTATTTCTTGAATGTCATCCAACACTTGTCGGCATCAGAAGCACTTGTACTTCTGCTCTGGTCAATCATGTATCAACACGAGATGAGCGAATTTACCCACTCAGGGCCACCGTTATCCATGACAAGTCCAGCTTGTCATGCTAGTTTTGCCCAAAATCATGTTCCCTTTCAACAACGATTCAGAGCATTGATGGTGCGCAACTTGCTTCTAAAGAAACGTCAACCATGGCGAACAATACTTGTAAGTTGGCTGGATTGATCAAACTAGCCTAACATTTACAATTTTTATTTTTTATTTTCAGCAAATTGTATATCCATTGTTTATAACAATTAGCCTAATGTCGAACGATAACAAAACAAACATAGAAAGAATCGAACAAATCCCTAATCTAGTGATTGATGCTTCACTTTATTGTAAATTCGATGAACCAAATTTAGTTACTGCAAAATTAGGGTCAATATTTAACTCAACATGGTATATTGTGAACCATGCTCAGTTGAATGCAACTATCCTAAATCGCCTGACTAATTTAATTCAACTGGCATCAGAAGTGAGTTAACAATAGCAATAAATTGTGTTTGATTACCACTAATGACCCATTCTGTCAGAATATCTGTCCGTTAGGAAACATTGATTTTGACACAAGCTTCAACGATTCTCGTCAGTTTGAACAATTCTACCGCGCATACCCCAACCAAGTGAAATTGGCTGTTACATTGGATAATTCGAATAGTTCCACCTTCAGTTACTCGATTCGTTTGCCGTGGAGCTCACTACCAGGGTCGGATGACACTGTCAGCAGTGCAGGTTGGCATCTTTTACTGTGGGATTGTAATCAGCGATGTCCAGACATGGCTGGTTTGTCGACATAGTCGCCATTGTACCAATGAAAGTGTCAAACCATCAAGTATACTGCAACAGTGCGACTATGTCGACAAACCAGCCTTGTCTGAACATTGCTGGTTGTAAATTCCAACAATTAGTAACTACCTTATTTGAACTATTTGTGGTTAAAAATTACTACGACGACTCACTATTCTGCTTGCAGGACAATGTCCTGGCCAACCTTTGAACGACTTCCGAGATTGTCCACCTTACAAGTACTACCACAGTGGGTTCAGCACTATTCAAGCTATTCTCGATTCTGCTATCATGAATGTAAACTCAAAGACAAACAAAAATCAACTTGTGTTAATGAATTAATTTAATATCACGCAGTTAATTCGTAATGTGAAAACGTTGAATTATCAGATGCCAAATCTGAATCTAGGAGTGTTTCCTCAGCCAGCGGTCGAGAAAGTAACCAACAACCCGGCAATGCCATTTCTGTTAAGCATAGGCTTTTTGCTCTTTCTCACTTTTGTTCCTGCAATGTTAGTTGTTGAAAAAGAAAAACGTATCAAAGATGCCATGTACATAATGGGCCTCGGAAGAACAGTCTACTGGTTGGCCTGGCTCTTCACTGAGTCATCATGTGGCCTAGTGTCTAGCATTTGTCTCGTCACTATTGTTTTTTGCATTCAACTTATTCAAAATATTAATCCACTTTTACTATATTTCTTAATTCAAATCTACGTCATTTCATTAATTGAATTTGGTTTACTGTGCAGTGTGTTTTTTAAAAGTGATAAGGTAAATAGAAACTTTTGCTAAAAAAGTTTAACACTTAGTTAATTTGTTGCTAGACCGCTTCAGGATTTGGAGCAATATTTGCCTTGTTATCATCTGCAGCATTTTTCTTGGTTGACTTGCTTCATCTAAGCAGCACTTTTATAAAAGTGGCTTCAATCTTCTCTCCGTTTGCTTTTACCTACAGTATCAAGAGTTTAATCAACTCTCCACAGCACGTCACTTTTTCAAATCTTTTTTCCGTTCCTGTCTACTCATTTGGCTTTGCACTGGTCATGCTTGCCATCGATTGCGCTCTGTACTTTGGCCTGGTACTCTTCTTTGATTGGTTAATTGGAGAAGGAGGGCTACTTCACAACCTACAAATGTTCAGAGTGACACAACCCGATACTTTACAATCTTCAAATTCACACAAAGTAGACATCGAGCCAGTGGGACAGCACATGCAAGACTCGAATGCGATTCACATTGAGCATGTGAGCAAAGTGTTTGATAACAAGGTGACTGCGGTGAGCGATCTCTCCTTGGACATCTACGAGTCGCAGATCACCGCCATCCTGGGCCAGAACGGAGCTGGCAAAACCACAGTAATGAACATGCTGGTTGGCGCGCTCAATCCCTCCAAGGGTCGCATCACAATTTACGGGCGCAACGTGCACTCCTCACAGCAGCTTAAACAGTTGCGCACTTGCTTCGGAGTGTGCTTTCAAGAGGACATTCTTTTTGACGAACTCACCGTGCTAGAGCATCTTGAGTTCTACGGAAGCATCAAAGGCAGCAGTGGGACCGAGCTGAGCATTGAAATTAATGATCTGCTCAGACAAGTAGAACTTGGTGAACAACGCCACTCGCCGGCTCAGAAACTAAGCGGTGGTGAGAAACGCAAGCTTTGCATTCTCATTGCACTGATAGGCAAGTCTCGGGTAGTCTTTCTTGATGAACCCACTAGTGGTGTGGATGCCTACTCGCGTCACTGCATCTGGACACTATTGCGAACCTACAAGAAACACCGAGTCATCATTCTCACCACACACTTCATGGACGAAGCAGACATTCTCAGCGACCGCAAGGTAGGTAATGCTGGTAGTTAACTTTGATTCAATCATGCTCTGGTCTAGGCTATCATGGTCAGTGGAAAACTTCGCTGTGTGGGCTCATCACTGTTCTTGAAGAACAAATTTGGTGTGGGCTACCACCTGAGGGTAGACATTGACGAAACCAAGGTGAATAGTGAAGCGGTACTGAATCACGTACTACACTCAGTGAGCGAAGCTACTCTCGATCGAGAAACCGATTCGGAGATGATGTTCACTCTGCCACGCACTCAGAGTGCCAATTTTCCCACACTGTTCCAGTCTTTGGATCAAATCATTTACCAACGCCAATCTGGCATACTCGACTATGGTGTAAGTCTTACCACTTTAGAAGATGTTTTTCTTCAGATCAACGAATGTGATGAAACTGACAGTGAAAATAATGAAAAGCTGAGATATAACCAAATTAATTCTGTTAACTTAAAGGAGTTTGAGTATTATCCTAACGTTTTACAAAAAGCGACTGCATTTGCGGAAATACGTTACAAGTTGATTTTTCGGGACAAGTCTTTTATCATAACTTTATTGTATCTAATAATTTTTGTTGTCGCTTTTCCTACTGCATTGGCTTATTTATTAAGTATTGATTCAAAACCTGTAATACTTGATTCCAATCTTTATGAAGACAAGCAAGTTTTATACGAGAAAAAGTTTAAAGCAGATTTGCCTCAAATAATTCATCATTTGTCTGCACACTTCTATCCAAAACAAGTGAGCGAGTTGAGCTTGGAAAGTACTCGTGATCGGCATTATGGACTTAGCTTTGAAAATGGCCCTGAAGTAGACAATTTGAAAGTTAGTTTAATTTTTAACAAGTCCTACTTCCACTCCGCTCCCATCCTTCAGAATGCTCTCGCTAACGCTCTGAGCCGAGCCTTGAGTGACACTCCAGTTACGATCCGTACCACCAATCATATACTTCCTGAGACCAACAATATTCAACAAATTCTTATTTTTGGAACCTTTTTGATGATGATACAAATACTTCTAGTGATAGTTCCATCAACACTGGCTGTGTCTGTAGTAGAAGACCGAAGTGTAAGTATTATAATACGCCATGTACATTTTGCAAAATTTTGTCTACTAACTAATTTTTTGTTATAAAATAATAGAATGAAGGTTAAAAACTGACTACAATATTAAAAATTGCTGTCATTTCAACTTTTTAGATAGGCGCATGCGTCATTGTATTACTAATCTAGTTTTTAATTTTTTATGCGCCCCAGAGGTTAAATTAAACTTTTTTGTTTTTTAAACAACTAGACAGATTTACAAGTTTTTTTTGCAGTTTTTAAATAAAAGGATAAAGCAACTCTAAATAAGCCTAACATCAAATTCATATAGATTTTAAAGATTGTTCTGTTTTATTTGCCTAAAATTTACTAGACACTATTATGAACTGGAATGTGTAAAAAACTAATTAGCTTTGAAAAACAGGTTTCATTTAAAAGCTGTTTCATTTTTACAGCCTAAAACTCAAACCAAACAAATTAACCAGAGTTTTGGTAAACATCCCAAATTATTTTATACTTTACTACAAAAACATAGAAAATTTGTATCTTTTTGTAATGCGATTGATATATTTGATTGAAGCTTTTGAAAACTTACAATCATTTATTTTGTTGTTAGAAAACAATGGGTGCAACAACAATCTCTGTTACATCCAGCTATGAAAACAGACGGCGGTGAGGTGGACGGAGTCGCATTGTGGCAATGCATTCCACATATCGAATGCAGTTCGGCAGTTTTCATTGCCCCTATGCTACTCCATCTACTTCACCGCCGTCCGTTCTCAACGCTGGTTATATCAATCACAAGACTTGGTCAATTTGAAACCGAACATGTAGAGGTAGTTGAGAAGTAAATTTATAAAAATTTTTCTGTGTTTCATAAAAACCCTTTCGAATAGTTGACTTAAATAGCAGAAAAATTTATTCAAAAAGTCTAATTTATTTAGTTAATTAAACCCCTTTCAATTAACGTTTTCTTAACATTACATTAAAATTTCAATGGAGATTCAATCAGCGTTTCAATTAACGTTTCAGACAAACTTTGTGATTACACTTGGTAAAATAATAAAAATCATTTACCCTCTGGGTAAAAATGTAAATAGGGTGTAATGAATACGCTTTCACTGTATTTTCATATGTGTTACCAGGAGAAGATCAAGGCCTATTTGCAAAGCAATGGATTGAGTGCGAGACACTACTGGATGGTCACCTTAGGGGTTCACTGCTCGGTAATGCTCGTGGTGTGTCTCACCGCCATACTCACTTCGGTCATACTCCTCCCCTTTGATTCATTCCTCACCAATCCCGATGTGATCCTCTCTTTGACACTTCTGCTCGTCCTCTACACCCCAACCTCACTGCTCGACTTCTACGTTCTAACACATCTATGCGACAAGAAGGAAACTGCACAAGGCATTCTCCCTTCTATCAACATTTTGGTATAGTTATTTTTTTACACCAGTTAATTTAATTAATCTAGCACTTTTTAAACCAATAAAACGCTCAAAGCCAAAAGAAAAACATAAAATTATATTATTGAATAAGAATCTGAATCAAAAACAAACAGTTTGATTAGAATAGAGTAAAAATTAAATGCATATGTGCCATTAAAACCCTTGAATATGGAAGATAGAAAACTATGACTTAACTTTTTGTTAATAAGTATTCGTGATATTTTTGATTTAAATTTAAACTGATTAAAATTGAGCTGTGGACAGCTTGGTTGTAAAGCAATATTTGATTGCAGATCTCAACTGTATTATACTTTCCATTGATTGTGATGGTCATCAAATCTCCTGATTCGATTACATTGATCATTAAAATAATTGCCTTTCTGTGGCCCTTCTTTGTACCCATGTGTTGTTTAATCTCTATTCTTATGGTAAGTAGATTTTGTGAAGATTTTCCTTCTATAATATTTTTCATTAAAATAATGAAAAACATAGGTATCATTGAAAAATAGCCTAACCAACGATACTCTGTCGTATTATGCATGGGAAAGCAACATTATTCCATGCTATCTTGCAGTGAGTTTTTTGGTTGTCTTATGAATGTAAATTAAAACTGAAATTCGACTTTTATAGCTCGTGTTTCACATGGCGTTAGCTTGGATTATTTTGCCTCAAATAGACCTGATAAAAAGCAAAACAGGTTCAATTGACTTGGGAAGTTTGGCAAAGAAAAAACACCAACCACCACTGCGAAACAAACAGGAAGAAGAGTGGATGAAAGACGAAGACGTGGTAATCGAAGAAAAGCGTGCCACTGCTTACATGACACAACGTAATCCTAGAATGGTAAGTGGATAGTTCTAAATAGAACTCTCTCTCTCTCTCTCTTTCTATCTTTCCCTCTCTAATTGCGGTGAACACTTGGCTGCAGAATCCGTTGTTGGTGGTGCACAATCTAACCAAGGCGTACAATGGCAAAGTGGTTGTCGACTCGGTTAACCTCGTGCTTGAATCGGGAGAGATCTTTGGATTGCTTGGTGCAAACGGCGCCGGCAAGACCACTACAATGCGAATGATCATTCGCGAAGAGTGTGAAACGTCGGGTTCTTTGGTCATCAGGAGCCAAGTGCTCAAGCCTTATGGAAACCTTGACCTAATCAGCTACTGTCCACAGCACAACCCTTTTTGGCCACGCATCACTCTCGGCGAGTATCTATCTATGTTTGCCTCTCTCCACGGCATTCAATCACCACAACGCGAAACACTCTGCCAACGTTTTCTTCAACTCTTTGACATCGAAGAACACGCGGACAAGAGGTTCCATGCTCTGTCTGGAGGAACCAAACGAAAGGTAACAAAACTATAGTACAATCAATTTCTTCAAATCTTACACTACTTACTTTACAGTTGTGCATGCTCATCGCTATGATGGCCAATCGAGAGCTCACTCTGCTCGACGAGCCATCCACCGGCATGGATCCCAAATGTAACCATAGTTTGTAGTGGTGTTTGTCATACATTGCTTACACTCTTTATGCAGCTAAAAGGTTTATGTGGGATATTGTGATCAATAATTTCGAGCCAAACGGCGTCAAGAGTGCCATCCTCACCACTCACTCTATGGAGGAAGCGGAAGCCTTGTGCACACGCTTGGCCATCATGTCCAAGGGCTCAATTCGGTGTTTGGGCAGTGTACAACATCTCAATGCCAAGTATGGAGCCGGCTACATTCTTGAACTCAAATGGGCAGACAATTTCGACTTTACCCCACTTCTAAGACAATTAAATCAGATGTTCCCTCATCAGCTGGTCAGGGAGAAACAAGATAATCAGGTCAAGATTGATGTACCGCGTGGCGATGTTCATTTTTTTGGCACTGTTTTTGAGAAATTAACAAAATTGATCGAAATGCACGAAGGAATCGAAGAGTTTGGTTTTTATCATTCTTCTATTGAGCAAGTCTTTATTGATTTGTGCAAATGTGAACAATCAAACGAGACTTGAAATAAAATGTATTTTGCTAAATTTTATCAAAATCTAAAAAATAATTGCATTAGGTATAATATAATTTAAACAGGAAACAATTTGGTTGCATATAATACCGAGATTATCACATTTGATCCGATTGGTTGCATTCATTGATTTGAAAACCGTTCAGAGAAGACGTGTTGTGTCTGTGTGTGTGTGTGTGTGTGTTGTCACTCGATGCACGTGTGTAGCTTGGCTTAAGCCAAACATTTGCTTCACTGGCATTCTCTATTTCTCGCAATACTAATCGTTACTGGTTCCTGTGCTACAATGGATGTTACAAAGCATAACTTTGCTCAAATTCTGCCTGAATTCAGCAAAGTGTTGGCAGATTGTGATTTTGTGTCGTTTGATCTTGAGTTTACAGGTTTGTTCACCACTTCGTGCAACGGTTATCTGAATACCCAAGAACAGCACTATCAAATTCATAAAGATAACATCAAGCAGTTTCAGCTGATTCAATTTGGACTTTCCATTTTCAAAAGAGTTCAAGAGGATAAGTATGAGTGTCATTCTTACAATTTTTACATCTTTCCTTCGCGATGCAACTATTTGCCTGCGGAGCAGCGAGATAGATATTTCCTGTCACAGGCTTCTTCGTTGATGTTTCTTGTGGAGAATGGTTTTGATTTTAACAAATTGATTCGAGATGGAATCTCGTATGTTAGTTTGTCCCAAATGGAATGTGTCAAGGAGCGCGTCCATAGTCGCGTAATGAACAATGACTCTAAGATCGAAGTGGAGAGCGAAGAAGACAAGGCATTCATCTCTCAAGTGTTGGCCAGTGTAAAGCAGTTTGTTCAGTCTGAAGAGAAAGAACTAAGTAATTCTAGAGCTTGCTGTTGCTCACTAGTGAATTATAACTGTTTGTGTTATTTAGTTTTTGAACAGAACAATTCTTACCATCGAAGATTAATTTACGAGACGGTGCAGGGCTCGGAGTTCAACGAATCTGTTGACTTATCATCGGGAAAAAAGGCGGATCAATGTGTAATTATTTGCAAGAAGATTAGTGTCAACAAGCAGGATAAAGCAAAGAAGATCTTTGAGGAGACCATTGGTTTCACTATGGTGATCGAGTTGTTGGTCAAACACCAAAAGCCAATTGTTGGTCACAACATCTATCTCGATCTTCTCTACATCTATAACACATTTGTTGCTCCATTGCCGGAGAGCTACGCCGAGTACAAGACTTCTTTTCATAGTTTGTTCCCCAAAATCTACGATACGAAATACATTTCATCGATTGATAAACTAAAGAATTTTATCCCAAATTCTAGTATGTCATCAATTAGAGAATGAATGATTATTTATATTGTTTTTAATTGTTCTGTTTTTAGTGTTAAAGGAACTATATTCAAGTTTGAAAACTGAGCCTTTTTTGCCAACGGAGGTTCTTTTGAAGAATGTTGAAGCAAAAGGCGAAGAAGCTGCGGCAGATCGCTACCACGAGGCGGGTTTCGATTCATACCAGACTGGTTTGTGCTTCATAGCCATGATTCGCTTTCTCTATGCTCAGCAGTTTAACGAGGTGAAGGATACTTGGAACAATGAGATACTGGAGTCACTGTGCAACAAGGTCGCGATTATCAAGAACTACGACATCAAGTTTATCAACTTTGGCGGGGATGATGTGATTCCATCGCGAAACAACGTTTTCCACACCACCTTTCCCAGCTCTTGGAAACGAAAGGACTTGTATCTTGTTTTCGGCGAATTTGGCGGCCTCAGCCGAATAGTTTTTCTTAATGACGAGTCTGCTTTTTGCATCCTAAAGGAACCCAATAACAGTGCAAACGTGGTTGATCGTTTAATTGTAAATCCCAAAGGCACGCAAATGTTCAAGGTAATGCAAATAATAATAATAGTAATAGTATTGCGTAACAACATTTAAATTTAGATCCGTCCTTACTGGGATTATGTCAATTCAAGACATGGTGCGGAACGTGAGGAAGAGAGGAATGGAAAGCACAAAATAACGGCTTCTGAGGTGACGAGTTCGAACAACAAGAAGATGAGAAAGGACACGGATAGTATCGCGACAAGCCATGCCAAACCAGCCAAAATGACTAAGACCACCGACAAGTTGTTTGACGATAATCAAGTGTGGAACAAAAACTCTTGATTTAATCTATCTACTCTGTAACTCATTCTAATTTTCCATTTTTTTCATCAATCATATTAGTATTTGATATATATTTATGAATTTAATAAACAAGCATGAGTTAGATTAAACGATCATTTTTGAATAATTGTATGGGAGGTACTTGCAAAGTGTAAAGTGGGTTTCTAAAGGTGCCACATGCTTTGTTGTGCACAAACATTGTCAAGCGCTAAATGCACATGAAAAACAACAAATTTCGTAAATTTGTAAGAAACAAGAAATGTCCCAGAATAACGATAAGATGGAGAATGAAGAGGTTTCTCAAGATGATATGTCTTACATGAAACCATTTCGCTTGTTGTCCAACTTTCCGACAGTCTCGGAGCGGTATTATAAACATCAAATTTACAATGCTAACAAGAATGACAATCGAGAAGATTTACTAATCTTGCGCCACTCTAACCGGTACAGTTTCCTTCTATGTCTATGGAATTAATTTTTAAGATGAAATTAGCATTGCAGTTGTTACTCTGTCACCGACACATGAAGTGTTAACTTTGAAGAAAAAAGTCACCAAGATTGACTTTACCATAGACAACAAAGTTGATCGTTTGCAGAACCAAGTTAAGGGAAAGAGTAAAAAGGTAAACGAAATTGTTTTTTAGAATATTATTTATAACATTAATGAATTGACAGGGCGCGCAACGAGTGGGTAACGAATCAACCTTGTGTTCGATCTACTGCAATGATGGAACCACATATCGGGTGGCTTCAGGCATTCGAGGTAAAATCGTCGAGATCAACCGAAGACTTTTGGATGAGCCAACTTTACTCACCAGCAAGGTGAGCATACCATTAGTACTCAGGTGTCGTCTCACTTGTGCTTATTATTTTATCCTCACAGCCCTGGAGCGACGGATACATTGCTATAATACTGCCTCCTTTTGAAGTCAAAAAACACTGATTAGCTTATCAAAATCACTATCAATGTATATTTTTGTGCAAAAGTGATATGTACAAATACAAAAATAAAATACTAGGTTTCAAAAGGGAGGCACCACTTTATAACAAGTTGGTCATCCGTTTCTCGAGCTCGTCAATCTTATCACCATACACCTGAGCCAACTCGTCTCGTGTAGTCTTGATGTGCTGGAATCGAGCCCGTAACTCGTTGAGCTGATCCTGTATTCGGTTGATATCATCCAAAGCACAGCGCTCTTCAAAAGGAATCTCCATCTCCTTAGCTCTTTGGTCAAGACAGGAGTCGAGTCGAAAGAGGACTCGATCTAACTTGAGATTGGCGTACTTGAGCTACTCAAGAAGTCGAGTGGGTTATGCATAGATGTATTTTTAAGGGAAACAATTTGACAACTTACGTAGTCCTCGATAGTGTTCACTGAATCAGCCATGGCGCGCAAGAGCACCGGTGGTTGCTGTCAGTTGCAGCTGTGTCGGCCAGCCTCTCTTCACTCTTCATTCACAACGCCGTGCACCAGACTAGAATCCACTCGAGCTCGACACTTGCATCAGAGGCATCTATGGTAAAGCTTGTGAGAGAGGAGAGTAATCGGTGAGAAGAGTGGCTGGTGCAACCGTGTCGCGGTGTGCTACCGAGGTAGTAGCAGTGACAAAGCGTATCGCTATATGGCTTCCCAGTGGTGCCACTGCACTCACTGTGCCGCTCGCTAACTTAGGCATCGCTACCTACAACAAAGAGGTTTACTTTACAGTGAAGCTTCAACTTTTCCTAGCTTCACTGTTCATATATTTTTACAAAAACCCAAAACTAAGAATAATGAATTGTGGGATAGATGTTGCTTCACTTTTCATATTTGTGATACGTGAAGTTCGTAGAAAGAATGCGCAAAAGTGGCTAAAATTAATCCAAGTTCATCACTGGCATATTTTGTTAACCATTTCAAATGCTTCACTTTTCAGGAAAAGTTGAAGCGGTACTGTATCTATTACTTGTTAGTGTTGAAGTGTGTTGCTGGCACTGACAGTAGAGAAGCCACGCCTTGTTTAGAAAAGATATAGAGCCATATGGTAGCATGTCGTCGACTTGCCATCTACCGACGAACACGTCAGGTAGTCAGTCGGTGCCGAATGGAGTGGATGAGTCGGCAAATCAGCCCCTCCTCATCCATCGCCGCCACTGTCGCCCAGTGATCTAGCCCATCGAGAGTGCAAACTAGAGCCCAAGTCAAGTTCACGCGGTCTCGGGTTGTCCTCGGTCAATCGGTAAAGGACGTGGACAGGGCAGCATTGGTGGCCAGTGTGAGAGCCCTGCCCAGACGAGCCGCGGTGGCGTTGGTTGCCTTGACGAGAAGTCATCCGCCACTGTCTGTCCGCTTAGTCGGCGTTTCTTTAGCCATCTACGCCATCGGTTTGCTTTGCTTTTGTTGGTGAATTTGATTTAAACCCTGACTGTGCGTGTGTGTCACTCACCACTCTGCCCCTGCTCGACCAACACCAGTCGACGGGCGGTGTATTTAACAAACAGTTAAGCTGCTTTGTTTCACTTTTGTCGCCCCTCTCAATCTGCCTGTCACCTGCTGGCACCGAAGGTCCCATCGCAACTCATCTCGGTTTCATTCTCTTATTCTTGTTTTGATCATTGAACTAAACATCAACATTAAAAATGTCGCAAATATTACCAATCAAGTTCCAGGAACACCTCCAGGTACTGATATAATTTGTGGATATTAGATTCAGTAAAATTAATGTTTAATGGTTTTGCAGTTAACCCAAATTGGGATTAACCAGTCGAGCATCAGTTTCAACATGCTCACTATGGAGAGTGACAAGTTTATATGCATCCGGGAGAAAGTTGGTGAGACCTCGCAAGTGGTCATCATCGACATGTCCAATCCACAGACTCCTATTCGTCGACCGATCAGTGCTGATTCGGCAATCATGAATCCATCAACCAAGGTGATTGCATTGAAAGCAGCTCGAACTCTCCAGATTTTCAATATGGAGATGAAGTCAATGATGAAATCGCACACAATGACAGAGGACGTGCTTTTCTGGAAGTGGATTAATGTCAAAACCATTGCCTTGGTTACCGAGAAAGCTGTATTTCACTGGTCAATGGAGGGTGATTCTACTCCCCAAAAGATTTTCGATCGACTTGGTTCGCTCAACGGCTGCCAAATTATCAACTATCGAGCAGATCATCAGTGTAAATGGCTTGTTCTTATTGGCATTGCTGCACAGGTTTGTCTTTGTTTTTTTAATTGTACAAATTGTTTTTTAACCGACTTTATGCACTAACAGAGCAATCGTGTAACTGGAGCAATGCAACTTTACTCGGTTGATCGCAAAGTAAGCCAGCCCATTGAAGGTCATGCTGCATCTTTTGCCACTTTCAAGTTGGAAGGCAATCCCGAACCATCCAATCTGTTTTGCTTTTCGGTTCGCACTACCGCTGGCGGAAAGGTTTGTTTTCTAATTGAGGTATCCAATTTCTAATAGTTTTTTGGCATATAGTTGCACATCGTTGAAGTGGGCAGTGCTCCAACCGGCAATCAGCCCTACACCAAGAAGCAGATTGATGTTTTCTTTCCACCCGAAGCTCAGAGCGACTTTCCCGTGGCGATGCAAATGTCTCAAAAGTTCGATATCATTTATTTGATTACCAAGTATGGCTACATTCACTTGTATGACGTGGAGTCTGGCACTTGCATCTACATGAACCGCATCAGTGCGGAAACCATCTTTGTCACCGCTCCCTACGAAACCACCAGTGGTATTATTGGTGTCAACCGAAAGGGACAGGTACATTATTGGATTCGGCTCCATAATCGAGATATACTAACTTTTATCATTTTTTAAGGTTCTTTCGGTCAGCGTTGATGAGAATAATTTGATTCCTTACATTAACAACAATTTGCAAAATTCCGAACTGGCTCTACGAATTGCTTCTCGAAACAATCTGCCTGGTGCTGACGACTTGTTTATCAAGAAGTTTAACAACTTGTTCAGTACTGGCCAGTACATCGAAGCAGCTAAGGTGGCAGCCAGTGCTCCCCAAGGCATTTTGCGCACATACGAAACGATCCAGCGTTTCCAACAGACACCGACTCAGCCCAACCAGTCATCGCCTTTGCTGCACTACTTTGGCATTCTTCTTGATCAGGGCAAACTGAATCGCTATGAGTCTTTGGAATTATGCCGTCCAGTTTTACAACAGCAACGTAAACAACTTTTAGAAAAGTGGCTTAAAGATGACAAGCTTGAGTGCAGCGAAGAACTGGGAGATCTTGTCAAGCCAGTGGATCCCACTTTGGCTTTGTCAGTTTATCTTCGTGCAAATGTTCCTGTCAAGGTAGTTCAATCATTTGCCGAAACTGGACAGTTCAAAAAGATCTTTTTGTACGCGAAAAAAGTTGGATTCCAGCCAGACTATCTTAACTTGTTCCGTCACATTGCCCGAAGTAATCCAGAAAAGGGAACAGAATTTGCCCAAGCCATTGTGGCAGAGGAAGAAGATTTGGTTGATATCAACCAGATTGTGGATGTCTTCATGGAAATTAATGCTGTGCAACAGTGTACTGCTTTTCTACTGGATGCATTAAAGAACAACAAGCCGGAGGAAGGAAATCTTCAGACACGATGCTTGGAAATGAATCTGGTTACTGCTCCTCAGGTCGCCGATGCCATCTTGGGCAACAAGATGTTTACCCACTACAATCGTCCTGTCATCGCGCAACTCTGTGAAAAGGCTGGACTTTACCAACGCGCTCTGGAAAATTACACTGACCTTTATGACATCAAACGAGCAATTGTTCACACTCATCTCTTAAACCAAGAATGGCTTGTCAACTATTTTGGCACGCTCTCTGTAGAGGATTCACTTGAATGCCTCAAGGCTATGCTTACCAGTAACATTCGTCAGAACCTGCAAATTTGCGTACAGGTGGCAAGCAAATATCACGAACAATTGACTACCACTGCACTGATTGAGCTCTTTGAATCGTTCAAAAGCTATGAAGGTTTATTCTACTTTCTCGGTTCGATTGTCAATTTTAGCCAAGATTCGGATGTTCATTTCAAATACATTCAAGCGGCTTGCAAGACAGGTCAGATTAAAGAAGTTGAGCGAATCTGTCGTGAATCCAACTGTTACAACGCGGAACGTGTCAAGAACTTCTTGAAGGAGGCTAAATTGACGGATCAGCTTCCTTTGATAATTGTGTGCGATCGATTTGACTTTGTGCATGACCTCGTCTTGTACCTGTACCGCAATAACTTGCAGAAGTACATCGAGATATATGTGCAAAAGGTAAACCCATCTCGTTTGCCCGTGGTGGTTCGTGGATTGCTTGACGTCGATTGCTCCGAGGATGTTATTAAACAACTTATCATGGTTGTCAAAGGGCAATTCTCTACTGACGAACTTGTGGAAGAGGTTGAAAAGCGGAATCGACTCAAATTGCTTTTGCCCTGGCTTGAAACTCGTATTCATGACGGTATTAACGAACCAGCTACTCACAACGCTCTTGCTAAGATTTACATCGATGCAAACAACAATCCGGAACGGTTTTTGCGTGAAAACCAATTCTATGACAGTCGAGTAGTTGGCAAGTACTGCGAGAAACGTGATCCACACCTAGCTTGCATTGCTTACGAACGTGGCCAGTGTGACAAGGAACTAATCAATGTTTGCAACGAAAACTCTCTGTTCAAGAGTGAAGCTCGATACCTTGTTAAACGACGCGATTCTGATCTTTGGGCTGATGTTTTGCAAGAATCCAACCCATACCGACGACAACTGATTGATCAAGTAAGAATTTTATTTCTTAGTATTTAAACTAATAATTTGGTTTACTCTAGGTTGTCCAAACAGCTCTCTCGGAAACTCAAGATCCCGAAGATATTTCGGTTACCGTGAAAGCTTTTATGGCTGCTAATCTACCCAATGAATTGATCGAACTGTTGGAGAAGATTGTGCTCGACAATTCGGTTTTCTCTGACCACCGTAATCTGCAAAATCTGTTAATCTTGACGGCTATCAAAGCCGACCATAGTCGGGTGATGGAGTACATTAACCGTCTGGACAACTATGATGCTCCTGACATAGCCAATATTGCTATTAGCAATCAACTTTACGAGGAAGCTTTTGCTATTTTCAAAAAGTTTGAGGTGAATGCTTCGGCTATTCAAGTTCTCATTGAGCACATTAAGAATCTCGATCGAGCCTATGAGTTTGCTGAGCGTTGCAATGAACCTTCTGTTTGGAGTCAACTCGCCAAGGCTCAACTGAATGATAATCTTGTTAAAGAGGCCATCGATTCCTATATCAAAGCTGGTGATCCATCGGCTTACATGGATGTGGCCAGCACTGCACATCGCACCAACAGCTGGGAAGATCTTGTACGTTACTTGCAAATGGCTCGCAAGAAGGCACGCGAACCTTTCATCGAATCGGAGCTCATCTACGCATTCGCCAAGACCAATCGTTTGACCGATTTAGAGGAATTTATTTCCAGTCCTAACAATGCTGACATCTCGCGAATCGGTGATCGTTGCTTCGAGGACAAACTCTATGAACCAGCTCGCATTCTATATGACAACGTCGCTAACTATGGCAGACTTGCCATTACTCTGGTTCATTTGGAACAGTTTCAAGGCGCAGTAGACTCGGCGCGAAAGGCTAACTCCACTCGCACCTGGAAAGAAGTGTGTTTTGCTTGCGTTGATCACAACGAGTTCCGATTGGCACAGATGTGTGGTCTGCACATTGTTGTCCACGCTGATGAGTTGGAAGATTTGATCAACTACTATCAAGGAAGAGGTTATTTTGAAGAATTAATTTCTTTGCTCGAGGCTGGTCTTGGTCAGTTTTTCTGTTTATAACAAATGACAGTTGATTAACTTGCATTTCCTAACAGGTTTGGAGCGTGCTCACATGGGCATGTTTACCGAATTGGCAATATTGTATTCCAAGTACAAGCCATCAAAGATGCGAGAGCATCTTGAGTTATTTTGGAGCAGAGTTAACATTCCAAAAGTGCTTCGTGCTGCCGAGTCGGCTCATCTTTGGGCTGAGTTGGTGTTTCTCTATGACAAGTATGAAGAATTTGACAATGCCATCATTACTATGATGAATCATCCAACTGAAGCTTGGCGCGAGGGTCATTTTAAGGACATGATTACTAAAGTTGCCAATGTGGAATTATACTACCGCGCAATCCAATTCTATCTCGACTACAAGCCACTGTTGCTCAACGATTTGTTGTTAGTTCTGGCACCACGAATGGACCACACTCGAGCAGTCAGTTTTTTCACCAAGGTAACTTTATACCCATTTTGACAATAGAAATTGTTTTCTTAAAAATGATTGATTTAGGTTAATCATCTACCTCTGGTCAAGACCTATCTTCGCTCAGTGCAAAGTTTAAACAACAAAGCCATTAACGAGGCTCTCAACGATCTTTTCATCGATGAAGAGGACTATCAAGCGCTACGCACTTCAATCGATGCATTCGACAACTTTGACACGATTGCCCTTGCGCAGCGTTTGGAGAAGCATGAGTTGATCGAGTTCCGCCGAATTGCTGCTTATCTCTACAAGGGCAACAATCGATGGAAACAGTCAGTGGAGCTGTGCAAGAAGGATGGTCTCTACAAGGATGCCATGGAGTATGCCGCCGAGTCGAAACAGGCGGAAGTGGCGGAAGATTTGCTGCTTTGGTTCTTGGAGCGCCAAAACAACGCTTGCTTCTCGGCAATGCTTTATCAATGCTATGACCTAATTCGGCCTGACGTGGTACTCGAGTTAGCATGGCGGCACAACATAATGGAGTATGCCATGCCTTATTTGATTCAGATCTTGCGCGAGTACACCACTAAGACAGATGAGTTGAAGGAGACGGTGGAGACCAAACTAGAAGAAAGTGTACAAAACGAGCAGAAGCAGTCATCGATCGTTTATACCCAGGACCCACAGTTAATGCTGACTGCACCGCCTGGTATGATTGGTGCCGCCGCTGCACAGATGCCATTTGTACCCCAAGCTCCACCAGGTCAGCAGTTCTTCCAAAGCTATGGAATGTAATTCGCAGATTGCTGTTTCATTATATTATATTTATACAATTCCATTGGTTTTTAATTAATTTTAATGTCTAACGTCCAATGTCATTTTAATTTTATTATTATTATTATATAAATTAGTTTTACATTTTTCCAAGTACAGTATATTTATAGAGAATCTATATTCTATAAGGGTAGCAACGTTCTCAGTATTTCTTTGCAGGTACTCATTTGAAACTATAATTTAAACTCTAATTTTGGTATAATTTCACCCCAAATTTAGAATGTAGTTAAGTTAGTCCAACAGATGGTCTGTGGCAATAGAATTAAACAAGTGGTCTACGAAAATTGTAGTGAAAAAAAGTTTGTTCAGAAAGTGTAAAATAGAATTAAAAATTTGGGAGTTACCCAATATTCTTAACTGTCCTGAATTTGATTCTAAAGTTTTGATTTTTAACCAAACATTCAAAATAATAGCTATTTTCCAAAAAATAATTGAATAGTGAAGGCAAATACATATGTAACGCCATCTAGGAATAATGAGCTGTACTGAAGTTGCCCTGAACTGCCTGCATGTGTTCAATGGAAGGATATTTTTTTATTTTGATTTATTCGGCACTAGAAACAAATAAATTTGTTTCTATTTAAGTTTATAAGTCACAAGTTATCAAGTTTAATTTTGATTAGTTATTTTTGTATCAAAAATTGAAATAGTTATTAAAACAGACATATATGGGATAAACCATGAAGAAAATATACAGTAGCGCCCCAGGAGCACGCATACAAAATAGAAAGGGAAATCTGTTGTGCGCATGCGTTGCTCTTTGTG